>OMPJ01046311.1:58521-82742 GCA_900312935.1 Carapus acus | reverse complement strand
GCGCTTATTACACGGCTTAAAACATTAATGAATAATACAGTTGTCAGAATAGTTCATAACAAGGCTACTTTCATTTTTCTGCAAAAGTGTAGGCAACGATATTTTCGCCTCCGCGAGAAAATAGTGCCGTAATGGCTACAGGTACTCTGCTTTTACATTCGCACTTCTGTCACTTCTTCCGACGTGTGTTTGTCGCCGCAGCTTGACATACACGTATCATACTTACCCACGCATCGAAAGTTTCATGCTTCCCAAATATGTTGAAAATAATTTTTAAACTGCTCATGTTTGCTCCGTGACGAAGCGTGACGCGGGCAACAGTACGTAAACAATCCAAAGTGGAACTAGACGCTTTGGCGCGGATTGATATGAATAATTGGCCGTGTAATAATTGGCTTTGAATGATGACCAGTGGCTGCTGGACTTGGGATTTTTAACTGATCTGACCAACACGCTGAATGAACGGAACCTAGAGCTGGTAGATCTCTTTGACTTGGCCATTTTGAAAGTAGCTCGCGAGCCCAAAAAGGTTGGGCACCCCTGGTCCAGATGATACACCCCTAGGAACAGCAGCGCCACATGAATCAGGGAAGCCTGCAGTCATGCCCTCTGGCATACCTGCAGGCATGCCTCCTGCATTCTGGTCAAGCCGAGCGATGATGGGATTGTAAATCTGCTTCAGCCCTTTCTGATGGTGCTGGTACTCATCTTTTTCTACAGGGTCCAGGGTGCAACAGAACATATCAGCGTTGAGGTCCTCAAAGCGAGCCCTGGTGATGGACGTGTAAAAGTTGACTCTTTCATAGAGGGAATCGATTTCAATGCTGTCATGGGTGCTGGAGGAAAGGGTACGCTTTGTCCTCTCACAAGCTGTGCGCGGGCGGCGGACGGCTCTCTTGTTACTGATGTCCTTCTTGTATTTGCGCTTGAATTCACTGATGAAGTGGTTGACCATGCGATTGTCAAAGTCTTCCCCACCGAGATGAGTGTCCCCTACTGTTGATTTAACCTCAAAGATGCCAGCCTTTATTGTTAAAATGGACACATCAAAAGTGCCACCGCCAAGATCAAAGATGAGAACATTTCTTTAACAACCAACCTGGAAAACAAGTCATGATTATTGAGTGTGCATTAGTTATGTGCCCCCCAAATCCAATCAGATCATACATTATAGATTAATCACTACTAGATTATACAGTATATGCTGCAGTTGATTGAGCGGGGATAGACATACCTTCTTGTCTAAACCGTAGGCAATGGCAGCAGCAGTTGGTTGCCCAGAAATGCCACAGCAGTTTCCTTCATCTTTGTGAGCACCATGGAGGAGATTTCGTCTCAGTAGAAGGACTTCATTTCACCTTTGTACTCCACCTGAATCTTTGGGCGGGAATTGTCGTTGATGATACCGAATGGCCAGTGCTTCAGATCAGATTGCGCAACTGTGTCGTCAATCCTGCGACCAATCAGTCGTTTTGCATCTGATAAAGACGACACCATTTACCAGAAAGGCATTGTGTGCCAATATGTTGATACCAATATGTTGACACAATCTGTGATGTTGTAACAATGGAGGCTGTTGTGGTTCTACAGTACATTGTACACTTTTAACATACTGTTTCAAGATGACCAAGATTACTCACTGCCATCAAAAGGGGCAACAATAGCCAGAATGCCCACATTTCAATAGTCTAATTACACATGAATTTCGGTGTATCACTCATACCAAAGACTGTGTTGGTGGGGTTCATGGCAACCTCATTCTTGGCTGCATCACCAATGAGCCTCTCTGCATCTGAGAAGGCAACATAGCTGAGTGTGGTCCTGTTGTCCTGGTCATTGGCAATGATTTCAACTTTGCCATGTTGGAATACACCCACACAAGAGTAGGTGGTCCCAAGATCAATGCGAACAGCTGCTCTTTTAGACATGTTTCCTAGGGAAAGATCACTCATAATAATAAGCAGTGGCACTGATGTACAACACTTTGACTAGCACATAACTACTTTGTCCGCAGAACAGTTGTTGGGAAACACTGCACGAGAGTACATCTCCAACATCCTCTTTTCAGTACATCCACTCTTTCTCCCTTGCACATGACCAAGATTAAGGGGGTTAGGTCATGTACAGAGGATATGAGTGGATATGTATTGATCAGAGGATGTTTGGGATGGAGCTGTGATGAGAGGAAAAGAGGAAGACCGAAGAGAGGGTTCATGCATGTAGTTAAGGAAGCCATGAGGGCAGAACATGTTTTAGTTAATGATTGGAAGGGCATTGAAAGTACGTAGAGAAGGATGATCTGCGGTCGAGACCTCTGAAGGGAGCAGCCTTAAGAGGTAGAACACAGACATTACACTAGAGTGCTTTTCTCTTGTTTCCTCATCCGCCTCATCTTTTGCCCAGCCTGTTAGTTTGAAAAAATTCATTCATTGCACAGGCACGTTACAGAGGAAGTAACATCAGATTACTCACATCATTTATTCCCCACCTTTTTAATGATCTCTGCATCTGAATGCCTGTCTCTGCCTCTGTCTCCCTCTCTCTTCCAACCCAACCAGTCAAGGCAGTTGAATGTCCAACTGCAGCATGTCCTGCCCGAGGTTTCTTCCCATTATAGGGGATGTTTCTTCCCATTTATAGGGGATGTTTCTTCATCACTATCGCTAATGGCAGATATGTTGGGTCTCTGTCTGTTCATCTTAAAGGATCTGAATGTTTGAATGTTGAGGAGCAGTACCTGCTCCTTCTTGGAAAGCACCCAGAGAAAATTTCAGTTTTTAACTTGGTGATGTACAAATGAAATAAAATTCAATTGAATCTCTCTACTGCCTACCTTAAAATTGCTGTTCATTTGATTTATTTCCCCCCGGGATGAAACCTCCCCTCTCAAGGCCCTTGTAAGGTCAATTACTGTGCTCTAGTCTCCAAATGAAGTCTTTTTGTAAATTAAAATGGTGCCAAATAGTATATTGTGATGTCACTATGAGAAGTTGTGATATGAGCTGTGAAATGTGACATCACTAATGATGCCTTCCACACAGGTACAATGGTAATTCTATTAATTTCAGCACTTAATAGTTATATTCATCTTCAAAGATATTTGAAAACTTCGTCTAAACCAGGGGTCCAAAATGTTGAAAGAGCCATATTGGACCAAAAAAGTAAAAAACAAACCTGTCTGGAGCCGCAAAATTTGTTTAAAGCCTTATATAAGCCTTTTTAATGAATCAAATATTTATTCTTCATATCTTTACAGCATTGGAAAACGTTAAGAATCTTCTAATCACATTTTCCCTCCCAGAAAAACCATATTTAAACAAAAAAAAAAAAAAAATTCCCATTTTTATCCATTGTCACACGTTTTTGAAAATGCTCCAGGGAGCCACCAGGGCGGCGCTAAAGAGCCGCAGACGGCTCCAGAGCAGCGGGTTGCGACCCCCGGTCTAAACCTTCTTACATGGGGGCCATATTCAATGATAACAATGTGCCCTCTGGAGGCCTCTTGACACATCAGACAACAGACAACATTACAAAACAGCCCACGTCATTGCTATGTCATTTCAGCATGGCGTATGTGAAGCAAGGCAGCAACACTTGTCAAGTCAAGTCAAGTCAGTTAATTTGTATAGCGCTGAATCATAAGAGGAGTTATCTCAAAGCGCTTTACAGAATGGAGCAGGAAATGCTCCTCAGCTGTTGGGTTGAGAGAGAGAGGAAAGGAGGGAGAGAGAGACAGAAACAGAGACAGAGACAGGTGTGGGGATGCACAGGTGTAGGGATGCACCACAGCAGGAGCAGAACCCAGATGTTTGGAAGTTCGTCATCACTGGTGTTGTTCCACCTGCCGGCTACAGGTCAATTAAGCACAAGACAACCTCTGGGGAAGAAGCCCAATTAGTAACATGCATTTACGAGACAGAGATGCAGGTAAGGGTGGATGGTTGCAAGTGAGGCGGAGAGGGAGAGGAGATCAAGGAAGAGGAGGAAGGGATATGCCAGGAGCCAAACAAACACAACCCTCACCATTTACCCTGACTTTTTCCAACTATATGGGCCAGTAATGAGTTATCGTCATCGTATCCTGCACCACAATTTTAGCAGCAATATGCAGTATATCAGCACCCTACATATTAGTGAAATTTGCTTGGAGATTATCAGGATATCATGTGATTTCGAATTCACCAAATAATGTGTAGCTTTGAAAGCTATCTAATGTGATATTTCATTTCAGATGCATGTCATAATTTGTCATAACACATGATAACATGTGGGATGTTGTCATTTATAGAACGGTCTCCGAAAACTGATGTAAAACTGAATTGGATGTAAGTAATCGAGCAGTGAGAGTTGTTATCCTGTCTCTGGTTTGCAGGCGATAAGCGATTCCCAACGAAACTGTTGGTGAAGTTAAATTGGGCACAGCATCTCTGCTTTGTTGTGAAAGAGCTTGGTTGTAACTTCCGATTCGTGTTCCGGTGCTTACAGTTCCCACTCCAGTCGGCCATCAGCAAAATTTGAGTCCTTTTCTTCTTTCCGTAACCGTGCCTGTTTAGCGGACTGTGCGTCTTTGGGGTCAAGACCGCATGCAGCAAAATGGCTCAGCGGAACCCAGCGGGGAGCGATCGGCTTTATGTTTCAGTCCGCTGCCTGCAGCAACCACACGGGTGAGACGCTTCATTCAGGAGAGGCGAACCCTGCCACTACACAGAGTGATGGTCGTGTTCTCGGCTGCAGGAGACACCGACAAACCGGGTGATGCCATGTTGAGTTCCGATGGTACGGTGGACGGTCTCCGGAGAGAACCCACACCACCATCAGATCAAAAGCCGGATGCCCGCAAAGCGATCGGCTCTTTCTCAGTGGCACAGGAGGCGGAGGTAGGCCCTGCATAGGAAATGACTCTGTAATCCCTCCACAGAGTGTCAAACGTCGCAAACATCCCGTACGTTTTCCATGTACGTTTTCGAGTTGTAGCAGATAGGTCCCTTTCAAATTCAAAATTCATTCGCAACATCACATGGGGATTCATATATAAATCACAATTACTTGATCGCTGATCTTGTAAATCACAATTTGTCACCATACACCGAATTTCACAGACTATTCAATATAAATTGCAATATAAATGTGTAAAATAATATCCAGTCATATGAGTTTTTTGTGATGTCAAAGAAGAGAGGGTTGGCTTGGCTGTGTGAAAGACTGCTTAACAGTTTCACTTCAGAGTCTTCCCGACAGTATCGATAAGGAAGAAGAGATTCTGTTCAGTTTTGCAATTGAATGCTCACAGTTAAACTGAAATAAAAAGCCTCTCACAATCAAGAAATCATTTAATTGAGTATATTTTTTCTTACTCATTAACTTCAAACTTTTATGAAAGCCCCATATGACCAGCCTCTGCTTTCAAAGCAACGTTATAAACTGTAGTTGTACACTTCTGTGCTTGTTTTGTAATAAAGGTAGGAGGTTGTTCCAAGTGTGCTGAAAGCATACAGCAGCTATACTACACTGCTGTCCAATCCTTCTCTGTCCAAGCAATCCTAAGAACGCACGATAAATGTGTCACCTAGGCTCTGCCGGGGTTTTGCCACCTTTGGTAAAACTCCTTGTTGTTTTGAGTGAACAAAGGTTGCTATGAGTGTGTTGCAATACGTCTCTGACGCTATTTTGTGATCTTTTTTGATTCATAACGCAAGTAAACTTGACATTATCAGTTCCTTGCATAGATTGACCCCTGTCGTAAGCGTCACAGTCAGTGGTCTTAACCACTGCACTATCCAGCTTATTGCAGTCATCTGCAGAACATTCACAATAAAGTAGACTGAACCAGGCACAATTTGTATGCAACTGTTCAAAGCACCCAATGCCATTGGTTTGCACCCTACCAAGTGGCTCCATTAAAAGTTTTGCCTTTTTCCCTCATCTGCTGAGATGTCTCTGTAGTTTAAGTGCATTTTACAAATGCCTCAGTATGATGGAATCATTTGGAGATAACATCCAGGAAACAAATAGATCAGTACACCCATTTTCCACGTTTGAGCTCTGGCAAAAACAACATAGCAGTTAATTTTTTGGAACATCCTGAAGACACCATTCAAGCACATCACATCAAGCGTATTGAAGGTTTTGTGCTTAATTTATTTCTATGTCTCTGTTTCATTCAAGTTTCCTGAGGTCATCTCTTTGAATGTTGGGGGTAAATACTTCACAACACGCTTGTCCACACTGCGGCGCTATGAGGACACTATGCTGGCAGCCATGTTTAGTGGGCGACATTACATACCACGTGATGCAGATGGGCGCTTCTTCATTGATCGTGATGGCACATATTTTGGGTAAGCAGCAGTCAGCATTTAAAGGCACTTTTACTCCATGACTTTGGGTATGACTTCTGTTTTTGATTTTTGATGTTAAGTCTGATGACTACCACAGTTTTTCTGAGTTCTTAAATCTGGGTGCATTCAGTTCATTTAGGGGACACCCACATAAGCCAAGTGGGTGTGGAAATGATAATCGAAGATCGTCAGCTGTACCGTGCACCCCGACATTGAAGATCTGTTCACAGCCTCTGACACCAGCCAATCAAACATCCTAAGTCACCTTCCGGTCACCTTCTTGTAAAACTATGTCCTTCAGGCACATCGTACAGGTCTCCCCAAACTCATACCTTTAGACAAAGGGTCAGGAACCTATGGCGACATATGGCCTCTGTGAGCCTTGTACTGAGGCTCTCCCCAGTTTGGGAAAAAAAATACAGTTCTGTGTTAAGATGAAACTTAAACTGGTTTCGCACAACCCCAAGTGGAGGATGCTCTGCTTGTTGTATAACAGGAGAGTTGCTGAAATGCCTTTTTGCATGTGTGGGAGAAGTGAAATCGTAAAGTCGTACCCCTACTGTCACCCCCCGCTGATGCCAATTGAAATTAACTTGGACATCGAAGACTTTGTTTCATCTTCACGGAGTGCGGTGGCTGTCCAGAGTTGAGGTGCTTAGACACTTTGCTGCATGTGTGGGAGAGGTTAAACCAGGGGTCACCAACCTTTTTTAAGCTGAGGGCTACTTCATGGGCACGGAGTCAAATGAAGGGCTACTAGTTTGACACGCTCCTCTGAAGTAACAAACTTTCTCAATTTGCGCTAAGTAATACTTTATTGATAATGATTAATGATACTCATCTATGTGAAGACACTGATCATGTTAATGGTTTTTCACAATTGTCAGAAATGACAATTGTGGTTAAGGTTGGAAACAGATATCAGTGGTCAGCACTTTATTTCTATTCATCTCAGTAACTGTTAACTTCTCAGATGATCACTTGCATACTCCATTTGATAGGAAAAATGTCTCATTTCCCATAGCCACTGACAAGCCTTTTTAACAAATATGAACTAATTTACACTATGTTTCAAAAAATGTGTAATTATGTAATGTTAAATAAAATCAACTTACACATTTTTAAGTAAATGTTGTCACATCTTGAACTAATGACCAAATCTACAGCATTTTCAGATAAAATCCCGATAAAAACCAACAGCTTCGCCGTACGGCTGCTGTCCATGGATTCGTCGCACTGGATGCTAAACCCCCGGCACCTTGCCAGATCCCGGAGTTACCGGAGATAATTTCGGTTTCATTTTTCTCGTCTTGAAGTACAGTGTTAGCAACTATCATCATTGCTACTTAGACAACTTCTCAGTCTGAAAACACCCCCTTCTTCTTGATCAGAAAATATGTTGCTCTTACAGGCTTCAGTTGCTTTTTTTTTTTTTACTTTTTCACCGGCCTCATGAGAGAAGACTGTTGCTTACCCAAAGCTGCCTTTAAGTCACAGACTTTTTCTGCCCGTGGTGAAGTCACTACAGTCAATCCACAAATGAGACACACAAAGGTTTCTTTCACAGTCGTAACATCATTGTGAAAATGATGAGTTTTCTTTCTTTTTTTCTGCCATGTTTTTAGGTTAATACTCTGCACTCATTGCCCGTCTTCACTGCTTCCCCGCTAGCTTACTCTCCACTCGCAGTGCACACAACACTTACTATTGAATTAGAGTAGGTCAGACTTCACCCAAAGTTCATGAATAAGGAACATATTTTGTCGGATATTGTCATTTTAAAATCTATATAAATCAGGAATCAGGAATCTTTTTTGTCATTACCCGTCAAATATTGTCAATACTGTCATTACAACAATTCACACTGTGAAATGAAATTAAAAGGTGCTGAGTTCCGTTACAAGTACAAGGGGTAAAACAGGGAAAGCAGCAGAGTGCGGCTATGGCATTCATCGACCAGGGATCTGGTGTTGGTGTGAGTCTGTGGCCTTGCTACTGCGCCAGCCCCTGCAGCCTCACTCTTGCTTCAGCTCCATTCGCCATCTCAATCGTCTACCCGTGGGGACGACGATCCACGGGGAGCTGGAACTCCTCGCTATGTCTGCTGATATGTTGTGGGAGTGGAGAAACCCTGTGGAAATACTTCTCTTGCTGTGGAACCGTGTAGGTGTAGGTGTTATTGGCCCAGCAGAAAGTAGGGCTGGTGGGTTAAAATAAAACATACACTTACACAACAAAACACCAAAATGAAGAGCACTGGTCCACCGAGTCTGTGCGTGCCGCCATGTTACTTTCGTGGGTGGAAAAACTAAACAAAAAAACAAAACAAAAAATGCAATGTGATTTAAGAAAAAATACCGACAATATCAACAAAATAAAATGAAATTTTAGACGCTGGGGGGGTTGGCGTGGGGGATAGGCAGTTGGTGGCTGGGAGCACACGCTGATTTGGACACACTGCTCGAGGCTAAGGAACAGTACTTGCACATGCAGTTAAATTTGGGCAATGTTTGCTGCTTGCACTGATCACTTTAACTTAATTCTGAACTGGAACTGCACCTTAATTTTGTTATGCCATGATTCTTTTGTTGTGTTGCACAATGACAATGAAAGCATTTTGTTCTATTCTATTCTGCTGCAACAACCACCGCATTTCATACACCTTTTATGAAAATACAATGGATTTGTATATTTTGATGTGTTCTTGTCTGATGTCTTGTGCATTTTTAAATGCCGGCTGCACCAACTTACAATATTGTTTTATGCAGTGACAATAAACGCTGTGACTCGTATTGAAGAAAGAACTTACAACAAATGTCTTCTACCCCAGTTTGAATCCACAGATTATGAGCAATTACAGGTGTTTGTTAAAGATGATATGAACTCAGACAGATGGAGCTCAGACTGATATTACATATTGAAATTGTTAAAACTCATACAATCCAAAGTGCTGTCATTAAATGTTCTCTACTACTTCATTGTTTTAGATAGTCACTACTTCAATTATTGCTCAACAGATGTGCTTCATTATTATTTTCTCATGAGAAACAACAATAAAGCTTCTTTTTTTCTATTAAAGGGACATCCTGAATTTCCTGCGCGAAGGTGAGCTCCCTCACAGAGACAGTGTCCGAGCAGTGCATAGAGAAGCACAATACTATTCTATTGGCCCTCTCTTGGAACACCTGGAAGACACACAACCACTCACAGGAGAGAGAGTCCGTCAAGCCTTCCTGGATCTCTTGCCCTACTACAGAGGTATGACTCTATGGATCACTCATCTCAAAAAAACAGCACATATAAATCTCTTGTTCACTGAGGAAATAATCATGAGGCAGATACTGCATTGCGTTCTCAGGGATCAAAAGCAATAGTCTCTGAATTCAATTCACTTATCACATCTAATGTTAGACCACTCATAGGAACTCTATACTTAAGACAGCCAAACATTTTCAAGTACAGATTCCCACATTAAATTTCTCATTCAGTCTCTTGCATGTATTACCTTGATTTTGTTTGCTACACGTTATCACTACCACCACATACTCTTGTGAAACTTCAGTCTTCAGTCATTTTGCTGCTGCATCATTTGTATCCTATGTCCCTGGATGTCATGTGTCATTTTTAGCTGTGCTACATTCTATCATTGCTTTGAAGCGATATATTTCAATTTTAAAGCAGGAATACAGCTTGACATCTTCCTGTCAAGATGTTCCATATTCCCAATGACTTACCGTTGAAGTCATGTGGTTTGTAATACAGTACTTAGGATGAAATAAAATTAACCCTTTTTCCTCATTTGGGGAAAACATGGATACTCAAAACTCCAAAAATTGTGTATTTAAGTATACACAAGAGGAATGTCGGAATAAATGTGAATCGCAGTACAGATAGTACCGTTTGTTGCTTAAGTGCATCATGTATCACCTGTATGATGAGACAATAAACCATCGATGCAGCGCCTGTCACAGAAGGAGCTACTCAAAGATCTTTCATTTCCATGCAGAGAATGTGAGAAACCGTCCAAAGTGCATGTCAGTTCGAGTAACAGAAACAGCTGACCCTTTTCTGTGGCTTGTTGAGTTGTTAGCTGTACCAGTAAATGCTCCAGCTGCCTGATAAGACCAATGAGTAGAAAATCACCAATAAACTAATGTCCAAAATACACGAAAGAACCTTTGTCAGTCAGTTGTCTTTGGCCCCTTTTGTACAGGATACCTTTCTTAAGTGACTGGTCCAGTTTGCTGTTCAGGTGAACACCAAGGTAGCTGTAGTCCTCCACAAACTCAGCATCCAGTTCCTAGATGTTCACTAGGGAGCTTGGTGTCACCTTCATGCGGAATACGGTAACCCTCTCCTTCATCATGATGGCACCGATCTGAAAATGGTTCACACTCTATAATAAATTTGGTAATGACTTTTCTCTACTCCCTCTCATTCCTAACTGACTCTCATGCCCTAAGATTCATGGCCAATGATGTATGTGTCAGGTAAACTTAATCAGCCCCAGAGGTGCAAAAATAGGCTGCCAGTTTAAAAAGGAGAGACAAAAATGTGCAACGCACTTCATTGTAGTCAAGGTCCCAACTGGTCCACGTCCCTGAGAGTGCCTGCATGAATCCACTCCAGGACCCATTGTGAGTGGTTGATGTGCAAGACTTCAAACAGGCAGCTCCCGCTGCCAGTCCATGTTGCTGCAGGCATGCTCCGATCCTTGCCTTCGAGGATCTCTCCTATTGATGTTGTCTCCTGCATCCTGGGTTCTCCTTATCTTGCACCTAGAAGCCCCTAGGAACCAGAGTCCCCATCATAGACATTGCTATTGTTGACAGCTATTGTGTCCAAGATGTATCAGATGAAGAGGTGGGGGGGTTAGAACTTGATCATGGATACCCGCAGTGCTGCTCACCACAAACATACACATAGCTGTTTTGTCTATTTATTGGTGAGGCAGTTTGTGATCCTTTTGGTCAGATGATGATATTTTACACCATAGGGTTGGTTTGATTGTATCAATCATTTGTATCAATCATCGATTGTATCAGAGAAGTCATAAAACATGGATCAAACTGCTACTCATGTGATGCAGTCACCGCTGAAGTAGGTAGATGACTGCATTATCCACACCAAAACCTGTTAGGCATAGGCAATATGTAGGGGGTCCAGCAAGCTTCTCATCAAATGGCGTATTTGAGCATAATCCCCCTCGTGGCCTTATTTATTATCAAACATCTGCAATGTCTGTACCTGCTCAGATTGCAACACCTTTGTAATGTTGGCAATGTCTTTGTTATGTTAGCAATTAATGTTGGCAATTAATACTGATTGAAAAATTGCAACGTACGATCTTACCATCTGCTATTTGTTGGCCTCAAGACAGGTGAAATGTACAAGTGTATGTGCAAGTCATCACTAACAACAGTTTTTTTCATTGCAGACAATTTGGCACGCATAGTGGAAATTGCAAAACTGAGGGCCATGCAGAAGAAGGCCCGATTTGCCAAGCTGAAGATTTGTGTCTATAAGGAGGAGATGCCCATCACTCCATATGAACGTCCGTTGTTTAACTCGCTACGCTTTGAGCGCTCGGACAGTGAGGCAAAGCTGTTTGAGCATCACTGTGAGGTGGATGTTTCCTTCGGGCCATGGGAGGCTGTGGCAGACGTTTATGACCTGCTGCACTGCATTGTCAGTGATCTAGCTGACCGGGGCATCACCGCCGAGCAGCAGTGCATTGGCGTCTGTGACAAGCACCTCATCAACCATTACTATTGCAAGAGGCCCATATATGAATTTAAAATCACATGGTGGTGAACGGGAAGAGGCAATTTTGTTGTTTTTTTATATTAAAGTTACAACTTTCTGCTGATGATTTGTATTAACTTTATACTCCTTAATGTCCTACATATACGGATTGTTTCCTCTCTGCAAAAAACAACAACACTTTGAAACGTAGAAACCAGCCATGGGTACGTAAGAGTAGGAACTTACCAACAAGACCTGTATCAGTTAAGTTGTTTAGTTCTTGAAATGTTCACACTGACTGAATCTAATGACTTATCTTAATCACTTGGGACAACAATAATGAGGACACTAGACTCCTTATGCAAGGCTCTGTTTTCAGCATGTGATGTCGTGATTCACAGTCATTCTAAAGAAATCCTGTTTTCTCCGTGGCATGATTCAGCCTGCGGTGGAGAAACTGATTAATGGTCATTCCCAGTAGATATGGTTCTTTGTTTTTCCAAGTCACTAATGATAGGTCAGTCATGAATCAGGTCACAAATAGAAGCAAAGTTATATGGGGACTCAAGCTCCCAGTATTTCCACTTGCGGGATATTGGCACTTCTTGTACTGCATTATCAGTTCCCTCACTTAAAACAATAATGTTAGCTTGTTTTTCACAGAGAAAATTCAAGAAACTCTGCTCATTTAAATTCAAGAATAGTTACAGCATTTTACTAGTAAATTTTGAACAATAACTCACTCATTGTATCATATTTTCATCTTGGTGGTGGAACTTTCACAGTCCCATTTGATGATTTAATTACAGATGGTATGGGACAGATGTTGCATGGTACCGCTTTCATTTTCAGTTTTAATTATACTGTGACACACAAAACCATATGAAGTATGTGATGACTGTCATCTAGAGAAAACATGCAAACACTACCCATAATTGGTCTACTGCAGTTTTTTGCACCCACATTTTGATGTCTGTGGTTACTGCCTGAGACAAAGTATGTAGTATACAGCATCTCTGCTCAGGTGGCAAAGTGCAGTCCCTCCAGCCACCAGTCCATCCTCCAGTCCCTTGTGTCATCGCCTGACTTGAACCTGCCACCCTCCAGTCCTCAGGCAAGGTCCCTTACTGACTGGGCCACTGAGTTCTTTGAAGTTTGGAATTCCCACCGTTTGGACAACAAACCATGTCACTGACTGCTATCAACAGAAAGAACCGAAGGAGCCTCAAGTATCCTGATCTTGAATCAGCTTAATTGTCATGTAGCTCACTGTGATGAAATTAAAGTACCTGTCTTTACAGAGGTTCTGGACATCAGTTAAGAAATGTCCTCCATTTGATCAATACACTCTGTCAGAAAACGTTTTTTTTCCTCCTAAGACCTTATTTGGATGAGAAATATTAACAAAAACCAATTGGCAATGTAACAAAAATGTCAAATTCTGTCAGGTAATTGGATTTTTCTCAATCAAATAAGCATAAAAACCTGACATGAAAGAAAAAAATACGTTATTTTTGGATTCAGCGGTGCAGAATGGTCCAAATGCAGTTGAAAACACAGACAACTGTCTTTTTTTGTAAGCAGGCAGAGTGGCTATTGCTTACCAAAGTCACACTGAAATATTTCATCAGATTTCTTAGAGCAGTGTATCACATAACATTGGTTTAAGGTCAGTTAGCACAACAAGAACTCACAAAACAAAGTTTTATACACCAAGGTATAAGGGGAACTGCAGATTTTTGAGAAAATGTAAAGATTTTAAGTGCGCCTGTGGTGAAAAATACTGTATCCATAAACATGTATATATGTCAGGAAAATTCCCAACAGAATAACCTCTCCCCATAGACCACTGACGGATCTGGAGTAAAGACTTAAATGGCTATAGCCATGCAAGGGAACAAGCACAAAAGAAAGACACGACAGCGCAACATGTCCAAGTTGCCCGTGACTATAAGAACAGACAGACCAACCTGTGCACTGCCTGGATCGACTACAAGAAAGCTGCCTACGACTCAATGTCACACACGTGGATACTGGAATGTCTGGAACTGTATAAGACCAATAAGTATCTTAGGGTCTTCATTCAGAAGTCGATGGGGATGTGGAAGACAACCCCAGAGGCCACCTCAAAGCCGATTGCCCAAGTCAGCATCTAGTGCAGCATATACCAAGGAGATGCACTGTCACCACTGCTGCTCTGCATAGGCCTGGACCCTCTCAAACAGATCATCTCAAAGAGTGGCTACGGATGCCAACTCCAGAATTTGGCGACAGTCAGCCATCTGCTCTACATGGATAACATCAAGTCGTATGCAAGAAATGAGCGAGCAATCGACTCACTGATCCACACCACCGGGATCTACAGCAACGACATTGGGATGTCATTCGGGTTGGACAAGTGAGGCTTGATGCTCTCCAAGAGAGGCAAGATGATCAGAACTGAAGGGATCGACCTACCAGACATCCAAGACAGCTACAAGTACCTCGGTATCCCACAGGCTAATGGAAATCAAGAGGAGGCCACTAGGAAGTCAGCCACAACCAAATATCTCCAGAGAGTGAGGCAAGTCCTCAAAAGTCAGCTGAATGGTAGAAACAAGGTCCGAGCCATCAACATGTACGCAATACCAGTTATCAGATACCCAGCGGGGATCATAAACTGGCCAAAGGAGGAGATAGAAGCCACAGACAGAAAGACAAGAAAGCTCCTAACGATGCACGGAGGGTCTCATCTTAAGTCCTCTACCCTGAGACTGTACACAAAGCGGAAAGAGGGAGGCCGAGGACTGGTGAGTGTCAAAGCCACAGTCCAAGATGAAACATCAAAAATCCAAGAATACACCAAGAAGATGGACCCAAAGGATGAGCTGCTAAGCGAATGTCTCAGACAGCAGAGGCGCAATGAGTGTGCAGAAGATGAGGAGCAGGCGACCTGGAGGGAAAAACCCCTACATGGCATGTACCATCGCCAAATTGAGGAAGTGGCTGACATCAATAAGACCTACCAATGGCTGAAAAAGGCTGGACGGGTAGACAGCACAGAGGCACTGATTAGGGATGTCCGATATTGGCTTTTTTGCCGATATCCGATATGCCGATATTGTCCAACTCGCAATTTACCGATACCGATATCAGCCGATACGATATGTGCGCCGGTAAACGCTTCAGGAGCGCATAGGCACTATTTCGGTGTAACGCACACATTATTTTATTTTTATCGGTTTTTATATTATCGGTTTTAAAGCAAAAAAATCTGATACCGATATTACATTTTTATGCTAATACCGGGCCGATAATATCGGTGGGCCGATATTATCGGACATCTCTAGCACTGATTATACCATATGATTATACAATACCCTGGTGTTCAGGTGTGGGCCTGATCTTGTGCTGCAAGAACAGGCCCCGAGCACCAGAGCCATAGAGGCCAAGATCTACCATAGTAGATCAGACCCAAGGTGCAGGCTGTGCAAAGATGCCCCTGAGACAGTCCAGCACATAGTGGCAGGGTGTAAGATGCTAGCTGGCAAAGCGAACATGGAGAGGCACAACCAAGTGGCTGGGATAATGTACAGAAACATCTGTACCCAGTATGGACTGGAAGTACCCAAGTCTCGATGGGCCATACCACAGAAGGTGGTAGAGAACAACAGGGCCAAGGTACTGTGGGACTTCAGCATCCAGACTGACAAACAGGTCCTGGTTAACCAACCGGACATTGTGGTGGTGGACAAAGAGCACAAGAGAGCGGTGGTGACAGATGTGGCAATACCAGCAGATGCCAACATCAGAAAGAAGGAGCTTGAAAATATTGAGAAATACCAAGGGTTAAAAGAGCAGCTGGGGTGAATGTGGAAGGTAAAGGCTAGTGTAGTCCCCGTGGTCGTAGGAGCAGTGACCCTCAAACTCGGAGAGTGGCTCCAGCAGATCCCAGGAACAACAACCGACACCTCAGTCCAGAAGAGTGCAGTCCCAGGGACAGCTAAGATCCTGCGCAGAACCCTCAAACTCCCAGGCCTCTGGTAGAGGACCCAAGCTTGAGGTGAAAAACCATTCCACGAGGGATTTTTATATATACTGTATATATATGGAGAGAGAGAGAGAGAAAGAGACACAATGTACACACACACACGTGCACACACATACATATTTATGTATATATACACACACACATGCACACACACACACACATCTCCAGGTCCATATTTTTGTCGTGCTTTGGGACATATACAGGCCACACTTGAATATAACCTGCAGCTTTTCATGTTGTAACATGTGGAATATTTACACAGAAAGACTGAACAAGAAAGATTTTCCTTTAAATTTAGTTTTAATGAGAGGCGTTCCTCTCTGGTCTGCTGCTGGGCCCTCAGAAGTAATGTTGCAAGTTCCAAAAGCCAGTTTCTATAACCCAATATCAGATTGCCAAGACCATTCCTGCTCCTGGTGGTGGGCCTCCTGGATGAGAAGACCAATAGGTGCCACCAGGTGCAAACTCAATGTTACTTATCACATCCCCTGAGCCCAGGCATACCTATAGGGCAGACTGCAGTGGTCCGTTCATAGGGGTTATCTACGCCTACAATTTCCTTCCATGCAGGGTCCTCAGAATTTCCATAATTTCGTTGTGCTGCCCCTAATTTCTTTGGGCAGCACAATGACAATAGACTTGCTAAGGAATTTTGACAACAATGAAACATAACATCCTTTAGAATAATTAACCAATATCAAATGAAAGATAAATGCTTGAGTCAAATGTATCATACAATGAAAAACAAGATCCCATGAAGGGGATAGTTGACAAAGTGTGCATGCATTCAATTATGAAGTTTCCGGCCAAATGGACTCTCTAGGTTGTCTCTTGCGATTTTGTACCCTGCAGCATGTCCTGTCGGAGGTTCCTTCCTTTTAAAGGGTTTTTCCTCTCCACTGTTGCTAATCAGTGATGTGTTTGGTCTCTGTGTGTCCATTTTACTGAATTTTAATGTTCACATATTGAGGAGCTCCACCTGCTCTACCTTGGAAAGCGCCTTGAGATAAGTTCTGTTATGATTTGGCGATATACAAATAAAGTTGAATTGAATCATTGGGTCAAACTGTAGGAAATCAGGAGAGAGATAACAATTAGTGTGCAGCTTTACGGCTTTATGCCAAAAAGCAGTAATGCTGACGCCATTTTTGTTCTGAGAGTGGTGATGGAGAAGTACAGAGAGAGTCAGAGGGAGTTGCAGTGTGTCTTTGTGAATTTAGAGAAAATAATGATAGAGTACCAAGAGAGGTACTGTATGAGGAAGTCAGGCGTGGCAGAGAAGTATGTCAAGGTGATGCAGGACATGCATAAGGATCGAAAAAAGTGCTGTGTGTGGGCGTAGTGACAGGTGGGTTCAGTATTGCACTGGGCCATGTCAGGGATCATCCCTGAGTCCTTTCCTTTTTGCAATCGTGATGGATTGATTGATAATATCATGCTAACATGGATGATGTTCGGCAGGAGTGCCAGGAGACAACCATGTTTAGAATGGGGGTGCTGGTGTCGACCAAGCTCACAGTCAGCGCAGATTCCCCAAAGGGCTGCTGCCCCAGCCCCAAACTCTCCATCCTGCACAGCCATGACTTTGTCTCCACCCAGGACAACACGCTCTTCATCAAATATGCTGATGACACCACCTTCCAGGGGCTCACTAAGGACAGGTACGAAACAGGTTAAAGAACCACTGTAGATGACATCATTGCTTACGGCAGGATTCCAAAAGTGGGGTCGCGGGACGTCGAAGGATGGGTCACAAAATGATTTCCATAAATCAAATAAATTTGGAAAAAAATAAATTCAGAAAAAATCAGACATAATTGTAAAAATTAGTGTAAAGAAATATGGTGGTTAATATTCAATTAAAATGAAACTATAGATTTTCCTCCTGAGGTGATCATGACTGATTGACGACAGCATCATTTGCAGGTGTCAGGTCACTTTGTTGCTCCACAGTAAATATCACAAAGTGGACCAGTTGATTTTCTTAGAACTAGCTCATTGATGATTTTTTGCTGATTTTTCAAAAATGAAACTGTAGTTAAAACTGAGCAAAAACAAGACAGAGAGGCCAGCAGGGGAGGCAGACAGGCCAGCAGAGGACACAGAGAGGCCAGCGGAGGAGGCAGAGAGGCCGGCGGAGAGAGCAAGGGAGAGGGCAGAGAAGCCAGTGGAGAGGGCAGAGAAGCCAGCGGAGAGGGCAGCGGGGAGGGTAGAGAGGCCAGCAGAAAAGGTAGCAGAGGAGAGCGGACCACCTTGGCCATTGACCTCTGGCATGGGAAGAGGAGCCCGCCATGTGGGGATCCATAAGCAGTTGGATCAGCATTCCTCCTAGTGTCGCAAGTATCGAGAGAAATATTTACAATATGGATTCACATGCATCGTTGTTGACAAAATACAACATCCCCAAAGTGTAGTGTGTACAGAGGTGCTTACACATGAGAGCCTAAAGCTCGTAAAAATGCTCAGACACATGGAAACTGAACATTCCTCTCTTGCCGCTAAACCGACAGATTTTTTTGCAGAAAGGAGAAAGAGTTGCGAGGCTGACAGAAAATCCTAATTAACCAAACAACAATCCCAACCAAAGCTCAAAAGGCTTCATATGAGGTGGCATATTTGATTGCACAGGCAAAAAAGGCAAACACAGTCAGGGAAACACTAATAAAACCAGCTGCCATCGCTATGAGTCGCTAAACTGGGACTACTTCCTGGCGCATCACCGATATGGCCTAGGACATAAAGAGTCAGCTGACTGACAGAGTGAAGTTTGGGCAATATGCTTTACAGTTAGGCAAATCCACATATCAAACTGTGCCCAGCTGCTTGTTTTTCGTAAGATATAGTTTTGATGGAAAACTTAACGAGGACCTGCTATTTTGCACCTTGCTGGAGGGAACATGCACAGATGAGGACATGTTCACAAAACTTGACAACAAACTTAGGGACTGTCTTGGGATGAATGCATCGGTGTGTGAACAGAAGGTGCTGCAGCAGTGCTGAGGAAAAAGAATGGACTTAAAGCAAGAGTCTTACAAGTGGTGCCCCACAAAAAAATCAAGCACTGTATGCACAGCTGAAAAGTGTCCTTGAGGCGGCAATAACAATTGTCAACCACATTAAATCGCGTCCACTCAACACCAGGCTTTGCCACTCTCTGCACGGAACTGGGATCGCAGCATGAGGGCCTACTGTTCCACACAGAAGTCAGATGGCTTTCACAGGGAAATGTTGTCAGCTGCCTGTTTGAGCTGTGCGCTTATTTTTGATGGAGCATTGGTCCCAGCTAGCTGACCACCTGACTGACCCTTACCGGTTAACAAGGCTAGCGTGTCTGTCTGTCATTTTTGACAGACTGAATGAGTGTAATCTGTCATTGCAAGGTGAAAACACAAGCATCATGTCAATGAGTGAAAAAATCCGCACATTCAAGAGAAAAATGGATTGCTGGACTGCATCAGTTGAGATGGGCAGTATTGATATGTTTCCTGAGCTGGACGAATTCATGGACGAGAATGATCTGAGCGCTCGTATTGTGATGGCTATCACTACCCACCTTCAGGCCCTCCTGGAACACTTTGACAAGAATTTCCCTGACGAAACGGCTCCAGAACAATATGAGTGGATAAGATCACCCTTCACTGTAACCACTGCAAGTAATCTGTCAGCCGGCATGGAGGACTCATTGGTTGAGCTGTCATGTAACCGCACTTTAAAGACAGATTTTAATTCCATGACGCTCTCTGAGTGAAGAGGGAATATCCACGATGGACGTACTGACGCCGTTTGGGTCCACACACCTGTCCGAAAAAACTTTCTCTGCGCTGACAAATATCAAAAATAAATACACATTGGATCTAAATGTCGAGGATGATCTCCGTGTGGCCGTCTCCACAATGAAATAAGAATGGACTTGCTGTGTTCCATGCATAGCGTGCATTCATCTCATTAGATGAGATTAACGCTGAAACATAGTTGGCAAAATGTGAATTTGCGCAGCAACAATGCACATATGTTTACAACAGTTTGTGGATATTACCTTGACGGAAATATTCTCTGTTAAAATGGAAATTAAAGTAATGTTTCAACGTTAAGTTTGCACATGACAGCAACCTCCCACCTGCGGGAGAACTTTAAACATATCCCGAAGGAGGCTGGGGACAGAGTCTGAGTGGACCATGCTTTCCCCCTCCATTGTCGAAGCAGCAGTCCACAGCTGTGGCCGTGAGGCCGCGGGTGCCTGTCGTGGCGACAAACCCCGAACCCAATGGTGGACACTGGAAGCAAGGGATGTCGTCAAGCTGAAGAAGGAGGCCTACAAGGCTCATCTGCCCTGTGGGTCTCCTGAGGCAGCTGACAGGTACAAGCCAGCAGGCCAAGCGTGCGGCAGCCCGGGCTGTCGCGGAAGCAAAAACTTGGGCCTGGGGGGAGTTTGGCGAGGCCATGGAGAGGGACCATCGGTCGGCTTCGAGAAAGTTCTGGCAAACCATCTGGAGCCTCAGCAGAGGGAAGCAGTGCCCGACCAACACTGTTTACAGTAGAGGCGGGGAGCTGGTGACCTCAACTGAGGATGTGGTTGGGCGGTGGCAGGAATACTTCGAGGATCTCCTCAACCCCACTGACATGTCCTCCATAGAGGAAGCAGAGACTGAGGACCCGGAAGCGGATTTGTTCATCACCCAAGCTGAAGTCACCGAGGTAGTTAAGAAGCTCCATGGTGGCAAGGCGCTGGGGGTGGACGAGATCCACCCTGTGTACCTCAAGTCTCTTGATATTGCAGGGCTGTCATAGCTGACACGCCTTTGCAACATCGCATGGTAGTCGAGGATAGTGCCCTTGGACTGGCAAACCTGGGTAGTGGTCCCTCTGTTTATGAAGGGGGACCGGAGGGTGTGTTCCAATTATAGAGCGATTACACTCATCAGCCTCCCCGGGAAAGTCTATTCCAAGGTACTGGAGAAGAGAATCCAGCCAATAGTGGAACGTCAGATCCAGGAGGAACAATGTGGGTTCTGTTCTGACCATGGAACAATGAATCAGCTCTATAGTCTCCGCAGAGTGCTGGAGGGATCATGGGAGTTTGCCAAACCGGTCCACATGTGCTTTGTGGACTTGGAGAAGGCATTCAACCGGAGCAACAGAGGAGGGATCCCTCTCACAGGACAGACAGACATGCAATAGATGTTGTGTACAGAAAAACAGACAATATACAACAGTAATAACAAAATAGCAAACATAGTGTAGTTTTATAATGTATAAAAGAATGTAGCGAAGAGGACGCCAAGCAGCTTCAAGAATGCCACCGAGAGAAAGCCGGACCAGAGCCATGACCACCATCGCATTGACTACAGACTCCGGAATTGGCAGCGATGGGTGGGGGAGTAGAGCATATCCAAGATGGGTGATGATGCAGCAGGGGATGCCTAAGACAAGAGAGACAGGGAAGAACACAGGGAGAGAGAGAGAAGAAGAAGAGGGGCACACGGCATGGACGCTCATGAGCTTGTGGAACAAAGAAACAGAGGGTTAGAGAGATGCATGGGTTGAGCAATTGTAATGAACAGTAACAGTAAATGATAATCTGAATAAAATCTGGTCAGCAGGATAGTACTTGGTAAGCCCATTGAGACAGAAACCAACCCACCATGTGGTAAATAGAGATTCAAATTTGGGAAGCTAATTATAGGTTAAGCTAAAAAGTTAAAAAAAAAAAGTTTTTAATTTTGATTTAAAGGTTTCAACGGACTCAGAAGATCTGATGTCAGCAGGGGGGGTTATTCCATAAGAACGGGGCCCGATAGGAAAATGCCCCGCCACGTGCTGACTTCTTTTTGACTTTAGGTACATGCAGTAGCCCTGCATTTTGAGAACGGAGAGCTCGAGCCGGAATATAGGGTTTAATGAGGTCAGGGAGGTATACTGGGGCACGTCCAATTAGAATTTTATAGGTCAGCAGAAGCACCTTAAAGGCAGTGCTGCCTCTATATGACCGTAGCAGGAGCTTGGTCCGCATCGTCAGACGTATTCCCAGTACATGTTGGCCTCCGGCAGGGCTGCCCTTTGTCACCGGTCCTGTTCATTATTTATATGGACAGGATTTCTAGGCGCAGCCAGGGGCCTGAGGGGTCCAGTTTGGGGACCAAAGGATCTCATCGCTGCTTTTTGCAGATGATGTTGTCCTGTTGGCGTCCTCAGACCAGAACCTCCAGCGTGTGCTAGGGCGGTTTGCAGCGGAGTGCGAGATGGCGGGGATGAGAATCAGCACCTCTAATTCTGAGGCCATGGGTCTCGACCAGAAAAAGGTCGTTTGCACCCTCCGGATCAGAGGCAAGATCCTGCCTCAAGTGGAGGAGTTTAGTATCTTGGGGTCCTGTTCACGAGTAAGGGTAGAATAGAACGGGAGATCGACTGACGGATAGGTGCAGCAGCGACAGTGATGCGGTCGATGTACTGTTCCGTTGTGGTAAAGAAGGAGCTGAGCCGGAAGGCAAAGCTCTCTATTTACTGGTCGATTTACGTTTCTACCCTCACCTATAGTCGTGAACTTTGGGTCATGACCGAAAGGACAAGAACTCGGGTGCAAGCGGCTGAAATGAGCTTCCTCCTCAGGGTGGCAGGACGCACTCTACGAGATAGGGTGAAGAGTTCTGTCACCCGGGAGGAGCTCAAAGTAGAGCTGCTCCTCCTCCACATCGAGAGGAGCCAGCTGAGGTGGTTTGGGCATCTTTTCCGGATGCCTCCTGGATGCCTTCCCAGGGAGGTATCCAGGCAAGTCCAACTGGGAAGAGGCCGTGAGGAAGACCCAGGACACGCTGGAGGGACTATGTCTCCCAGCTGACCTGGGAATGCCTTGGGGTCCTCCCAGAGGTGCTGGAGGAGGTGTCTGGGGAGAGGTAAGTCTGGGCTTCTCTTCTGAGACTGATGCCTCCACAACCTGGCCCAGGTTAAGCGGCAGAAGATGGATGGATGGATGGATGACAGCAATAATATCCACTCGTGTTACATGGATATTATTTTGACTACGGTATTGTGCTTTTATCATACAGTAAATTTCTTAGTGTGAAATCATGACAGACTGATCTGTTTTTTTGTGTTGTCATTCTATTTTATTTTTTGAGTCATATACAGGGAGAGTGGGGGTCGCCAAGTTACCTCTGGCACGGTAACTTTGGGGGTCGCGGGTTGAAAAGTTTTGGAACCCCTAGCCTACGGTGGGGAGAATGACCTCACTCTCAACACGAACAAAACCAAAGAAATGGTAAGTCAGACTGATGACAGACTGTACTTCTAAGAAGCGCAGTACCCTTTCAGTGTGTAATGACTTCACTCAAGTGCACCGACTATTCAAAATCTGTAGTATGTTTATCTATCTTTCTCTATCTATCTATGTTTATCTTATTTATGCTCTATTTGCTTTTTACATTTCCTTCTTTCTCCATCATCCACTCTGAGAGAGCTCTGCACAAGACTTCCTATGTGCCTGTACAGAGAACTCCAAAGGCACTCAGGTAGACAGAGCTCCTCCTCCCATGTCATAGGGTGCACCCTGCGGAGGAAGCTCATTTTGGCCGCTTGTATCCGAGATCTCCTCCTTTCAAGAATCAGGAACCAGGAATGTTTATGGTCATTGCAACAATTCACATTGTGTAACGAGATTTCAGTGAGTGCTGAGTTCCGGCACATTTAAAAGGGTATAAAAGGGAAAGCAGCAGAATGCACCTATAGCCTCAGTTCATCGACAAAGGATCTGGCGTTGGTGAGGAAGATGTTGGGGAGCGGTGATTTAGAGGGCTGCCTCTGTAGCCTCGCCAGCACTAGCGTACCCTCGTGCGTCCGTAGCCTTGCTAGTGTGCCAGCCCCAGCAGTCACACGGAGTTGTCAGAGCGGAGAAACTTGGTAGAAATATTTCTCTCGCTGCAGAACCGATGTTAAGAAGTTTGTTTCGGCTGTACTCTGCTGGGCTGTTATTGGCCCAGCAGTTGCGCGGCAATTTTTTTCGCTCGGCTGAGAGTTGTCGGCGGGGGTGGGCGGGGCGGCACGTGACCACTTTCTCCCAGGTCAGACCCCTTAGAACAGCCTTTTTCAACTGGCCGCAGCACACCGGTTGCCGCGGC
>OMPJ01046311.1:39535-58190 GCA_900312935.1 Carapus acus | reverse complement strand
TCCATAAATCAAATAAATTTGGAAAAAAATAAATTCAGAAAAAATCAGACATAATTGTAAAAATTAGTGTAAAGAAATATGGTGGTTAATATTCAATTAAAATGAAACTAAACTGCAAACATCATTCCAGCACTCAAACCCATCCACTACGTTAAGGTGGCAGCCTGGGGAGGTAAAGACAGTGTACCACTGATACTATATAAGCTTTTAGGGTGCTGATGGAGTTGTACAGAGAAGGCAGAGAGAAATTTTATGGTACGGTACTGATCCACCTGTCTTCTACCCTCACCACAGATAGTATCATTGTTGGCAAACGTCATTGTCCATGTGGACTCCTGCCTAACATCATCCGTCAATCCGTCATCACCATTGCAATCAGGAGTGGGCTCCAGGCTGATCCCTGATGAATCCCCACTCAAACCCTGAACCCACCTGTATTCTGAATTAACACCTTTCCACTGTCTTGTTATCCTCATACATGTCCTGCACCACCTCAACATACTTCTCTGCCATTAATGACTTCCTCATACAATACTACAGTTCCACTCTTTGTGCCTTTTATATTTATACTTATATTTATATATTCATACCGTATATATCATTTGTACGTACTGAATATTTCTTCTTTATATAGATCTTCCTATTTCTTTTCCCCCCCTCATTCTGTCTCCTTTGCACCACAATTCAGCTCCTAATTTTATTGCACAATTCAATTGCTGTAATGACAATAAAAGATTCTTGAGTCCCGATTCCCGATTCCTCATCATGTACTTTCTTCTAGGTCCATGTAGACAGGGTTCAACTCCTTCAACCCTCTCTGTGCCTGTCCACCAGAACTCTCAGAGCAAAAATGGTGTTATTGGTGCCCTCTCTTGGCATGAAGGCATACTGCTGCTCATTAATTGAAACCTTGTGACTCAACCTAGCTTCAACAACTCTCCCAAATCTCCATGGCATGGCTCATCAGCTTTCTATCTCTGTAGTTACTACAACTCTGCACAGCACCTTTGTTCTTGAGGAGTGGCACAAATGCACTCCACATTCCTTTGGCATCCTCTCACCCTACAAGATTGTGTTCAGGTTAATGTGAAGCCTCTTTATACTACACCTCTGCAGCCTGTCATAACCTCTTCATTAACCACTGCAAAATCTCCTCTTCCACCACTTAATCCTTGGCTTATACCCCTATGGTTCCTGTTCCTAATTAACAAAGGTTTGACTCCACAACGCTTCGATGCTGCCTGACTACAGTCTGTCCTGGCACCACATTACAATCACCTTTGTCTCTCAGATTGCATCTTATATGCAGGATAAGATATACCTTGTGCATCTTACTCCACTCTTTTAATTTTACTCTGCCCTCCTCTTTAATGTTGATTTGTGGATTCCTCTCTCTGACAACATATATACCCAGCACCTCCTTGGGCCATCCGTAACCCACTGCTTCAATGACCAGTTTCTCGCTTTTGGCTTTACTTTCAACAACTTCATCAAATCTATTCCAGAAGTACTTTATCTCCTCCAACATGTATCCAACGTGTTGGACACGCAAGCTAATAACCCACTGTCTCTCTTCTGATTTCTAGCCTCAAACTCATGACCCTGACTCTCCTCACCTTGGCTACTCTTTATAAAGACCCCAAATATTCTTGCTTGTTTCATATAAGTCTTGCTTAATTTCCATCTGGTCTCTTGCACACATCATATCTCCATACCTATCTACTTTCTTTCTATCCATCATATCAGCAATGGCTCTTCCTTCTCCAGTCCTGTACTTGCCTCCCTTTTCCCCTCCTCTGTCTTTTACCAACAATAGCATAGTTTCCACCTGCATCCTGTCGTCAAACAGTACAGGAGGCAGTCACTGTTAACCTTGGCCAGGCCCAACCTGGTATGGCATTCTTATTATGTGTGATCCCCATAGGCATTGTGTTTTTGGCACAAATATCTAGATGCCCTTCCCGATGCAACTCTCACCATTTTATCTAGCTCACAACCAGTGTGAGAGCTACAAAACACCAGGAGTGATCTTCCTTCATCCTTTTTCTGGTTGATTCACTCAGAATTCTCTTTTAGTTAATGTGTCAAATCATTGTCCGCGCTTTTACCCAGTTTAACCTCTGCAGAATGTTGGGAAGGGATTTGTTAGGGAAAGCATGGCACCCGCCTAGGGAAACTAACCTTTGGGGAACAATGCCACCAGTCTCTCTTAGCTCAATAGGACCTTTGTGCTTTGAATTCTCAAATTGGAAAACTGATACACAGGGTAATAGGGTTTTTTTGTACTCTTTCCCTCTTACGTTCTAATGTAATATTGGTTGATTGATGAATTCCTTGGTCCTGCTCTACCATTATACTGATAATCTAGAGCAACCATCAAAGCATGCAATTTATCATTACATTTGAGCTTTGAGTAGACAATGTACAATGAAAATGCCTGTAGTTTGTGATTTCTTTCAGATTTTTACGCTGTTTCCAGAGGTACAAATGATTTAGGAATGAGATCTTGACTCTTCATAGCACATGTGATCGGCATGTACTGTGTCCTCTGGGTCTGTGCACGTTTGAATGCATTTTTCATTTAAAAAAAGATGTGGGCAAGGGAAATATCCCCCTGTGCATGTTAAAAAGAGTAGAATTTGTGCTGCTCATTGGGGAAAGTTTGATAACAGATTGAACATGTGAATGGTAGACAGACAGCACCTTAATTTGTTGCCTTAATTGGGCATTTTCTCCTACCTCATTTGATAGATTAGGTTAGTTGTTAAAAAATGGTAATGATTTGAACAGACAGAGGGTAATAGCGACAGCTGCAGTGACATCTTTTTGCTTGTCCCTTTTTTTATGTGCAGAGGTGGTCAAACCAAGGAAAAGACAGAAAAGACTTCTAGAGTCGAGAGGTGACGCATGCATGCGTACACCTATTCAGAAACTGTCATGTTTGAAGACAATGTAATCATTACGATGTTATGGAGACGGAAATATGTAACAGTGATGTGATCAACAAAGGGAAGTTATTCGAATGTGAAGGCCACAATATCACATGGGCCATACTCTAGGACAGTGTTTTTCAACTGGTGTGCTGGAGATGTCATCAGGTGTGCCATGGACAAAGTAGTCTCGTGGTCTTGGTCTAGTCGGTGTATGGTCTGTTACGTCCCCCCAACCTGTCCATGTCCAGCAAGCAGGTGTTTGTCCTTGAGCTTACTGTCCCATAGGGGGACTCGATGAAGGATTGTTGCTGAATGCCAGAGGAATGGGTGGAGGCCCGGCTGCAAGACAATTTTGGTGGGCTGCTTGGGCTTTACAAGGGATTTATGAGCTTCATAGGCGAAGAGTCATCAAGAACAACTTTGAGTCAGCTGAAAAGGCTTTACGGTGGATCTGGTTGAGGAGAGAGGATGTGTGGTGAAGTGCGCTACCTGGACACAGGTCAGGGCCTAATAGCCTCTGGCTTGGTTGCATGGCAGATGTTATGACCCAAAACACCCCATGATCTGAGGGGACATCACTGATGATGTGTTCAGTCTGCACCACATGGTGTATTTAGGTTACAACTTTGATCAACAAAGGCGACTTTTTTGATTATGAAGCCAAGATCAGTCTGTGCACAACGGGTGGTGCAACTGTCAGATTGTAATGATAACAGGAGTGGGTACGTTTTTTCCTCACAGTATGTTTTTCTATTTTTGCAGTGTGGGAAACAAGATTGTTTCTGAAATAACATGAAACAATATTCTTGTGGGGGTAGAAATACAAAGGTGAGATAGACACTTTCTTCAACTCTGCCCAACTATAAATCACAAATGAGCCTCCATCCTCAGTTTAATGTATCATGGGAATTTACCCCTGTAAATCTCCATGCTGTTTTTTCTCATCTGGAGAGGCAGGGGAGCTATGCACGAATGCTCTTCATAGACTTCAACTGTGCCTTCAACACCATCCTCCCCCACAAACTGGTGTCCAAACTGTTGGACGTAGGTCTCCCATACTCCACCCGCCTCTGCATCAAGGACTTCCTCTCCCAGCACACCCAGAGGGTCAGAGTAGGCCATCACCTCTCCATGGCCATCATCCCCTACTCCAGTGTTTTTCAACAGGTGTGCTGTGGCACACCAGTGTCCTTAGGTGTACCTCGGACAAAGAAGTCACATGCCCCAAAAGTGGGTCGCAGAACCGCTCTGGGTGGGTCGTGGACAGCTGATCAAAAAAAGTAAATAATATTTAATTCGTACCGTATCTGATGTTTGACATGTCTCTTATTTTCAAAAAGGATTTATTTTGAAAGGCATGCATCAGGTACGTGCAGCCGCATTGGCGCGGTAGCCATATTAATTGCCATTTGATTGATGCTCACTGTCTGTTTCATAATGGCGAAGCGTGAACATGACCCGGTGTACTTAAAATGTGGATTTTCCTACATTGAAGATAGTAAGGGACAGAAACCCCAATGTGTTTTATGTAACGAAGTGTAGTGCAAATGAGAGCATTAAACCAGCCAAACTGAAGCGTCATTTGGATTCTAAACATCCTGCATGCAAAGACAAGCCGGTGGAGTTTTTTCAAAAACAACTCTAAAAGCTGAGGACCTCACAGAAGTGTCTGACAGCGTCTTGCTCCAAACAAGAGGAAGCTCTCCGTGCCTCTTACCACGTAGCTCACCGTATTGCGAAGGCGAAGCCTTCCAAGCACTTTTTGCCGGAGCTTGACGAGACGTTGAAAGATGTCATCAAAGTGGTGAACCACATAAAACAGAGTGCAATAAACAGCCGCTGCTTCTCAAAGCTGTGTAAAGACTTGGGCTCCGAGCACATGCAAAGTGTTGTATGCATGGTGTTGTCACATTTTTATGAACTTAAAACAGAAATCGCCACCTTCCTCTCAGAGAATAACTCCCCTTATTACACGGCTTGTGTGAATGCTCAGATCTGATTGGCCGTTATTGGTCACATGAGCGGTCAATATTTTCGTATAATGACCGCTCGACTATCAATAACGGACCGCTGAGACTCAGAGTTGAACCTGCTGCATTCATATCAATTCGCGCCACACCATTTAGTTCCACCCTGGATTATTTACATACATTTACGCTTCGTCAACATGAGCAATTTAAAAATTATTTTCAGCATATTTGGGAAGTATGAAACTTTCGATGCGTGGGTCAGTATACGTGCACTTCAAGCTGCGGCTACAAACACACGTCGGTAGAAGTGACAGAAGCGCGAATGTTAAAGCAGAGTACCTGTAGCCGTTACGGCACTATTTTCTTGCGAAGACGAAAGTATCGTAGCCTACACTATTGCAGAAAAATGAAAGTAGCCTTGTTATGAACTATTTCTGACAACTGTATTATTCATTAATGTTTTAAGCCGTGTAATAAGCACGATAATGCCATTGTCATCGGTCATTGTTGCAGATAATCACCTTGAGGTGTCCATCGAAGTCGGGTGGTGGGGGCACCTCTCGTGATTATCAAGCTACAATGACCTCCGACGCGTACATTATCCCGTATATATGCCAAACTGTTTGACAACGAAACCTGGCTGGCACAAGTTGCATATCTTGCTGATGTGTTTGAGCACCTCGATGCATTAAATGTGTCTATGCAAGGAAAAGGACACACTATTTTTGAACAGTCCGACAAAATCGCTGCGTTCAAGAAAATGGTCTAACTGTGGGTAAATCATTTATCCAAAGACAAACTGGACATGTTTCCCAGTGCTTGCCATGAAGTACAGCAGCACTGCGGCCAAAACTGACTTGAAAAAAACCTCCAGTGCGGATCTTACTAAACTTCAAGTATGGTTTGACAACTACTTCCCTGAGAAATATAGAGATAATGATGCTTGGATATGCGACCCCTTCCGCATTGACATGGAAAGCATCGCGTTGCCGAGCAACAAAGAGCATCAGCTGGTGGAGCTGTCATGTGACCAGACGATGAAAAGGAGATTTGTCGAGGTAACCCTGTCTCACTTCTGGTGCAGCGATGTGATGACTGAGTATCCATTCCTTGCGTCTCTTGCTGTCAAAACACTCCTACCATTCAGCACAACCTATCCGTGTCAAAGTGGCTTTTCCACCTTGTTGCAACTCAAATCAAAGCAGGGAAACAGACTGGACACTGAGCATGATCTGAGGGTAGCTCTGTCCACTGTCCTCCCAGACTTGGAAACTCTCATCAAGAATAAACCACATGCCCAGCTGTCTCACTGACCTCCCCAAATGACAGGTTAGGTGAAAAGATATTTTTTTGAAGATCTTAGATTATTGTTTGGTTTTTATTTTATTTACTTTTTGTCCATGCAGTTGTAACGGTCCTCCTAAGTTCCCTATTATTTCTGAATAGGTCTACATACAAGTGAAATATATAATTTTGTGGCCGTAACTACTTTGTGCACTTTTGATTATTTTATTCACCTGTCATGGGTATTTGTCATGTGTCCTGAATGCAGGGACCTTGTTTGTTTTGTGGGTCTTGTGCAATTTGATTTTCACTTTTATCTGCGTGCAGTTGCATGGTCCTCCTCCTTTTTTAGCTTCAGCGCTCTCAGAAAGTGCAGACGCTGCTGTGCCCTCTTGATGACAGCAATGGTGTTTTCTGACCAGGATAGGTCAGCAGACATAACGGTGCCCAGGTAGGTGAAGGTGTGGATCATCGCCACCCTTTCTCCGTTGATGTAGATGGGGGCCGGGTCTGTCTTGAGCATCCTGAGGTCCAGGATGATTTCCTGGTCTTCCTGGTGGTCAGAAACAGGTTGTTGGCTGAGCACCATTTGGACTCTCTCTGGACCTTGTCCCTGTAGGCAGATTTGTCCCCTTTTGTGATCAAGCCCACTAATGTAATGTCATCCGCAAATTTCACGATGGTGTTATGAGGATGGGTGGGTAGGTCTGTAGTGCATAGGGTGTAGAGCATTGGGCTCAGAACACAGCCTTGTGGGGAGCCAATGCTCTGTGTCCTGGAGGTGGAGGTGTGGAAACCCAGGTTGCCTGACTGGGGTCGGTCAGTGAGGAAGTCCTTGATCCAGTGACAAGTGCGTATGGGAAGACCCAGATCTGCCAGTTTCCAGATCAGGATGTCAGGGATTCAAGTGTTTAATGCTTGGCTGAAGTCGATGAAGAGCATCCGAAAGTAGCTCTCCTTGTTTTCAAGGGTTTTTTTGTTGTTAAACAGCAACAAGAACTATAACTCAATTATTGTGATTATGATTATGATTATGATTGTTGTTGTTGTTGATAGTAATATAGAAAATAGGTATCATACTGGTATCATATTGTTATTATACTGAGCTGCATAGAGGGCTCAGAGGGGATTTTTAGGCTTTTCCTGGACGAAATTCTGTCTGACAATGCCAGTTATCACAATGCACCAACACAGAATGCTAATTTCGCTGAACCATGTCAAGGACATTGGAAAAATCTGAAACACCATTAGATATGTACTTAAATGCAATTCAAGAAGGAAATAGCAAGGAAACATGTCCAACTTGCTAGCAAGTCACTGTAGCAGGCAGTTCATATACAGTTACTAAAACAAATTACAGCAGAATTCAGCAGCAATTCAGTAGCCTTTTATGTCACTGCCGCATGCTGACAAATCACATAAACCTCTGCTGCTCAATTGCCATTTTTGCTCCATGCCAACAGTGGTCAGTAGAGGAGAAATGTATGCATTTGTGGTGAAATGGACCTCACGGATATCAAAGCAAACACTGTCAGCTTGGCCACTTGGTCAAAGTTGTAAAGTTCATGGCACCCTGCTTTCGTACCTTTGCATCTCATCTATCTTTTTGTTCAGAAAAATAAAACAAAATTGACCGACCCCACCATCTGTTCACTCTGAGTTGTTTTATGCAAGTTTAGAACTTCCTGGTACAGTTCCTGGGAATATAAGTTGCAGACCCCCTCATAAAGATTTCAGTGACCACCATGCCTGGAAATTATCTGACCCTTGAGATGAAAACATGCAACCATTACAACGATCAATCAAGGTGAATGCCTCAAAAAAGTGCAGCCAAAATTTTGGACAGTCTTAATGCAGCAGGTATGACGCCAATAGAAAGAATAGAGTGTTTGAGAAAAGTACGGTGCTGAAAAGGCGATTAGCTAAGCAAAAGCATTGCGTGAGAATGGGAAGTTCAGATTTGGTACAGTCAGGGGCGAGTGTGTAATCATGTTAAAGCCCCCCTAGGTTGTCAGAGCCGGGATGTCTGGATGTCTTAACAGAATATTTGCTCATGCCTAACCACATGTGATCGAGTGAAGTCTTTAATTCTCTAATTTGTATAGCACCGAATCACAACAGGAGTTATCTCAAAGCGCTTTACAAAATGGAGTGGGTAGTGCTCCTCAGCATGTTGACAGTCAAGGTCTATGGGATGGACACACAGAGACCCAACACATCCCCCATTAGCAACAGTGGCGAGGAAGAATTTCCATAAAAGGTGAAGAAACCCTGGGCAGGCCAGGCTGAGGGGGCGGCCAACTGCCTTGAACGGCAGGGTTGACAGAGAGAGGGAGGGAGAGAGAGAGCGAGACTGAGAGAGACAGAGACAGATGTAGGGATGCACAGGTGTAGGGATGCACAGTACCAGGAGCAAGACCCGGACGTTTGGAGGTCTGTCATCCCTGTCATGTCCCAGCTACAGGTTAATTAAGCACGAGACAAATCTCTGGGGACGAAGTCCCAATTAGTAACATGCATTTATGAGACAGGGATGCAGGTAAGGGATGGATGCAAGTGAGCTGGAGAGGGAGAGGAGATCAAGGAAGAGGAGGAGAGGAAAGCTCAGTGCGTCATCCAATTCTGGCCACATAGTTTTGTCTAACTATGGGCTTTATCGAAAAGGAAAGTTTTTAGCCCACTTTTAAAAATAGTGAGGTATTCGCCTCTGGACTAAAGCTGACAGATGGTTCCACAGGACAGTGGGCGCGATAGCTAAAGGCCCTGCCCCCTATTGTACTCCTACTGATTCTAGGAATCACCAGTAACCCTGCGTTTTTGGATTGCAGATCTCTGGTTGAATGATAAAGCACAATCAGCTCTTTAAGGTATGATCACTCCTGATTATTGAGCGCCTTGTAAGTGAGGAGAAGGATTTAAAATTTTATCCTCGATTTTATAGGCAGACAGGGCAGAGAAGGTAACACTGGGGGGATGTGGTCTTTTTTCTTAGTCACTTTCAGCATACGTGCCGCAGCATTCTGAACCAGCTGGAGAGGCTTCAATGTCTAGTTGCTACAGCCTGCTAATAAAGAATTACCTGTACAGTAATCCAGCCTGGAAATAAAAAAAACATGAATAAGCTTTTCATCATCTATGACAGCATATGCCTAACCTCAGCAATGTTATATGAGTTAAAGAAGGCGGTTCTTGACATTTGTTTAATGTGGCATTCATTGACAGGTCTTGATCGAAGATTAACCAAATTTTTTACGGTGGTGCTGGGGGCCAAGGTAAATCCATCCAAATTAGCAATATCATTACATAAGGGGTTTCTAAGGTGCTCTGGACCTACAACATTAACTTCTGTTTTATCTGCGTTCAGCAACAGAAAGTTACGGATCATCGACATTTTTATGGTCCTAAGGCAAGCCTGATGTTTAGCTATATGGTTGGTTTCCTCAGGTCTCACCGATAGATACAGTTGTGTATAGAGATGACCGATATTAGCATAAATATGTAATATCGGTATCAGATTTTTTTTGCTTTAATACCGATAAAATAATGCTTACGTTACACCGAAATAGTGCCTATGCGTTCCTGAAGCGTTTACCGGCGCACAGATGATGACCTCATCAAGGTGCGTATCATATCGGACATCCCTTGTTGTGTTTCGTCAGCATGGCAATTAAAGTTGAAAAAGTGTTTTCCGATGATACCACCTAAAGGAAGCCTTTATATCGGTCCAAGTATGCAGACCGATATGCGGAACTCCATGTCCAACTTCCTCAAATGCTTCCTCCAGGATCTTGGAGAGGGAATGAAGCTTAGAAATAGGTCTATAGTTACCTAAATCTAACCCTGACCCCTGAATCAAAGGTGGGTTTTTAAGAAGAGGTTTGATTATTGCAACTTTTAAAGACTATGGTACGTAGCCAGTTAATAGAGGCATATTAACCCTATTAAGTACAAATGTTCCTATCAAGAGGAGGACTTCTTTGAGCAGACTAGTTGGAACAGTGTCTAACATACAGGTTGTTGATTTAGCTGAGGAGATTATCTTGGTTAATGATAGAGTAATAGGGTGATAGGGGAGAAGCAGTCTAGGGATGGACGAGGTTGAAGGACCCTGGGCCCTCGGCCGGATCCTGCGCAACTGCGTCTGCGTGACTCAGAGCACTAATTTTGTTTCTTATGGTTAGAATCTTGTGATTGAAGAAGGTCATCTAAAGTCATTACTATTCAGATCAGCAGGAATACATGGGTCGGTAGATTCATGACTCCAAGTCAGCTTGGCCAAGGTGCTGAAACAGAACCTTGGGTTATTTTCAATTTCCTGGATTACTGAGGAGTAGTGGGCAGCTCTGGCCTTACAGAGGGCCTTACAGAAGTTCTCAGACTGTCCTGACAGGCGAAGCGAGAATCATCCAATTTAGTTGTGGGCCAGATCCCTTCGAGTTTACGTGATGTTTTCTTTATTTCACGGGTCTACGTATTGCACCATGGAGCCCGTCTCCTCCTAGCTACAGCACTGTCTGACCACAAGGTTCTCAATGTCAATGTCAATGTCAATGTAAAAGAAAATGAACCTCATATATTCCAAAATAACCCTCTTTCAGAAAAGAATCCTCACAATGATATATATGGACTTGAGAGAGGAGAGACGGAGGCATCCTGTCGTATCTCAGTCATTGTTGTGGTGTGAACTAAAATATCGTACTTTGGGGCAAGTCGTCTCAGTCATCTTGGGGTAAATTGTCATATGTCACAAAACAGACAAACTGCTATTCTCACTGACAGCTTATCTCAGAAGGTCATGTCTGGAATGGGATTTACTGTTAAATAAACTGTGCAGATAAGCAGTTATAATGACGTTTTGATGTTACTTTTACAGAAAATAACTGATTTAGCAGAGAGGGAAAAAAGAGAGGACATAGTCAGGAATTACAACAGAAAAACATAAAATCATTACAAACATATTTAATTAGGAATATCTATGATATGGATATATTACAAAGATTTTGAAGTATAACAACCCCTGGGGTCATTTTTGACCCGACGTATGCATCTAAGGGTTAATGTCAGTTACTTCATCTTGGCTCAATACTGCAAGAAATTCATCCCAGCTAAAATAGCATGTCAGGCACCAAACCCAACTACAGTGAATGGGTACAAATCATCACATCAGGTTTTTGATGCAGAGTTGAAGCAGTGCATAATGTGCGAAGGGTGGGCCCACAATCAGATTTACCCCTGACAAATCAGTCTATGTGAGCCAAAAAGTCTGACTAGCGAGGAAATTTGTTTGTCAGGTTTTGATTCACTGTCGCCTATATAAATGGATCCTCAAGTTCTTGTTTGAAACTTAGACCACATTTCTGGACTGCTTTGAGTTTCATCATGAAACAATACCTTTTACCTTATAGTTCAGCGAGAAAAGTAAACAGATATTTGAGGCTGAGGGCTGAAGATAACAGCAGTTCCTATGGTCCAGCGCATTTGCACACTTGAAGTAAAAATTTGTTCAATGGCCGTATTCACTGACTTTTTTGAATGCAGTGATAATAATTTTCATGACCTTACTTCAGTGTTCATTTTCAAGTAAAATAAGAACCATAATAATTGTTTTACACTTGTTTTATTTGATGCAAAATCCGGTGAGACATCTTACCCTGAATAGCATGACAGCTTACCCCACCATGGGGTAAGCTGTCACAAGTGCACACTCTCCATTGGATTGCCGAAAACTTTGCATTGGCACGAGATTTGAAAATGACATGAATACAAAATATGTACTTGAGACATTTGTCTTCCATCTGCTACACAGTTTTTATAATCTGATCTATTGATCCAAGATATACACAAGAGTGTAAAAAGTGTGACAACAAGCCCCGGTTTCCCCTACCTGTTAGGACGCAGCCAGATTTCAGTAAGACATAACAAAGTGGTGTTCAGATAGTAAATCATTGACCATTACAGGATAGAGATCTAATAATCAGTAATCCACATTTGTTATGCGTATCCTGTCGTGCAGCAGCAGTTGCGGTGGGAGGTATGATTACGTTCCTATGTGTGACTCCTCTTTTCTTTGTTTTCAACGTGGAGGATTTCAGCGGACGTGGGACTGATATTGTCGGTGCAGAGAGGCGTGAAGGACTGCAACTCTGCTTCCTGGTCTCATCTCTGGATGGCCATGACTTGGTAAAATTGGCAACATTTTTAGAAATAAGTGCTACATCATCCGGAGTGGGATGTATGCCGTCTCTCCTAATTAGACCAGGTTTTCCCCAGAAAATGTGCCAATTGTCAATGAAGCCTAGTTCTTGAAAACATCAGACTCCTTTGATGCACCTGCACACATCATCAGTAATGTAACCTGGGGTCATAAGGTGTTTCAGCTCTTTCAACATTAGACACCCTCGCCCAGGCGACCCAGCCTTGGTTGATCAGGCTGAGGCTTGTGTGCAGGTAGCATTTGCTTGTCCCCATGGTTCTCCTCTCCGAATCCAGAGCCATCTCGAGGCTTTCTCAGCTGCTTCGGTGATGTTCCTCATGGCCCTTGCTGTTCCCGTGATGCCCAGGGCACTTAGAGCTTTGTGGAGAGAGTGCTCCACAAATCCTCTGCTGCCAACTTCAATGGGCATACATCTTGCCTTCCAGCTCTGTGCACGACAGTTGATGACCAGGTGGTCGTATTTGGTCCTCTTCCTTTCATGGGCCTCTCCCAAGCCATCCTCCCATGGCATCATCAGCTCCATGATGATGATGTTCTTTGTGCTCTCTGAAACCAGAAGAATATCTGGCCTCAGGGTGGTGCTGGTGATGTCTACAGAGAGTTGCTAGTCCTGGGCCATTGCTAGGATCCCTGCTGGTGCCCTCTCAAGGCCTGCCCTCGGCTGGGCTCCTGCTTTAACAAAAGCTATAGTGCTGGTGGTGTTGTACACTCGGCTACAGCTGCTGATACCTTTGCTGATGGCTTCTGCAATTGGTTTCAACACCTGATTGTGGCGCCAGGTGTAATGGCCCTGGCAGAGACCTTTTGGGCAGGAGCTCAGAATGTGTTCCAGAGTTCCTCTTGCTCCCATCTAGTCAAGGCCCCCTGCTGCCCCAGACCAGCCGCTCTGCTTGCTCTTTCATCCTCCACTGCAGCCCTGACCTCCTCCTATACTTTCCTTTCCCTTACACTCCCTGTGCCGACGTGGTGTTGGGAACACCTGCTCTGCCATGGGCCGCCACACCCACCAGATCCCTGTGCCACAGCCGCAACTCGGCATCTGCCACAGCAGCCTGGGCACTCCTCTTCCTTCCGGTCCTCAACACCACTCCTGCCTGGGCCACCTTTGGGTCACTTGAGTCTCTATACATCAGCACCTCTCGTGTCCGTGTCACCTTGAACCCCTCTTCCAAAAACTTCCGGGGCAACCGGAGCTCAGTCGTGTTCCCATATAGGACGATGCAGCTTGGGCCCCTGGGCAACCCCAACCATCTTCTGAGGAATGAGCTGACTTTCTTCTCCATGGTCTCCACAGTTGAGATGGAGACTTCATACACAAGTATCGGCCTGATCTATCCACTGCTTTCAGCAAACTGCTCAGTTCCTCGCATGTTGTCTGGACAGATGAGGTATCCTTGAGGCTGCTGTCAAAGACTTTGCCCAAGCTCTTCACAGACTTCTCCGAGATTGATGGAATTCGAGACCTTCAGTGTTGAAGCAGAATCTGTCCGTGACCTTGCCCTTCTTCACCACTGGCGATCTGGACTTGGCTGGTTTGAATCCCATCCGTGCCCACCGGATCAGTCTTTCCAGCCTTTGGAGGATCCCCCTGCATCCTGGCACTGACTCTGTGGTAACTGTTAGGTCATCCATAAAAGCCCTGCAGACTTCACAATCATGTTCATTGCTAGGGCGAACAAGGTCAAAGAGATGGTGCAGCCTGTGATTATCCTCACCTCCAGCCTGTGCCACTCTGATGTTACATCCCCCGATGTTACTCTTATCTTGAACTGGTCATAGTAGTCCAGGACCAGGTTTGCAACGTGGTGAGGCACATAATGCTTGGTCATGGTGGTCTAGACCAATTTGTGTGGGATCGAGCCATACGCGTTAGCTAAGTCTAACCACAGCACTGTGAGGTCTCCCTTCTTCTCAGCTGGCTTCCCGATGAGCTTAGTCACCATTCCAGTGTGTTCTAGACACCCCGGCACTCCAGAGATCCCTCCTTATTGCACCAACGTAGTTATTACTGGAGAGGAGGTTTGCTAGCCGCCTTGCTCCATGCTGAAAAAGATCTCTCCTTCCACGCTCAGCAGAGAGATAATCCTGAACTCGTCGATCTTTTTGGAATCCTTTTCTGTGGGGATCGAGACACCTTCAGCAAATCTCCACTGTTGTGCCACCTTTCCTCTTAGATCCTTAGAGTCAAATGACTCTAAGGATTCCCCAGAGTCGTTTAAGTAGCAGAGGGCAGTTTTTGTAGACCTTGTATGGGGCACTGCTTGGTCCCGGGGCTGAGCTAGCTCTTGCCTTCTTCACAACCTCTTTGACCTCTGCCCGCAGTGGCTCCCTGGTGTCGAAATCCTTAGTAGGAGGTGGTGGGTCTATAACAGGGGTGCTCAACCTTTTTGGGCTTGCGAGCTACTTTCAAGATGGCAAAGTAAAAGAGATCTACCACCCCGCCCCCGCGGGCGGGGGTTGCCGCGACCTTCCTCATCCTCTTTTTATTTTTACCCAGTGATATTTGCCAGGCTCCATACATCTGACATCAGCATGCAACAGTAACTCAGAGAGTAGTCACAGTCTGCGTTATCCAGATGCGCACAGAAAAGTCGTCTTTGAAGAGATCTGGCGCGAATAGAACAGGCGATCTTCGTTGCAAATCCATTATATCCTTCCTTGAGCATTTTCGTGCATAGTGCTTGTTGGCGTATTATGCAGTGGTAATTAAGGAAGTCCAGAAAAGCGTCGTCCTCCCTGCTCTTGGCAATAAATCCATTCAAGCGGCCAACCATCGCGTGTGCTCCATCCATGGTGATTGACACCAATTTGAACACTGGGAGCTGAGTTTCCTTTTTTTAAAAACTCAGCTTCCTTTTGGGAGCTGAGTTTCAATTTAGAATCCAAATCAAACAATAACTCGCTGGCAAGCAAGGAAGGCGCTGTTGTGTGTGCCTGCGCATACCTGTCGTTGTGCGCGCATGCGCATGCCGGTCTGTGTACATCGGCATGACGCGGAGTACCTACACCACCTCTGCAGTCGACTGGTAGATCGCGGTTGACGCGTTGGGCACCACTGGTCTACAAGGATATCACACTCGCCCAGTTCTTCCTGTCCGCTAGTGTCGCTGTAGGTATTGTGGAGATGCAGGTCTATTTCCTCCTTGGAGCAGCCCAGGTTCCTATCCCGTTTCTGCCCCTGTAGTTGTTTACTGAAGCCAAATGGGTTGGCAATGAATGCAGCCCGCTTTCTGGATCTCTCTTTCCTGCGCCTTCGGTGCCATTCAGCCCTGCGCAGAGTCATCAGCCTTTTCCTCAAGATGGCCTGCAGCTCTGCCAAAGGGGGGCGCTACTCCTCTCTGGCATCCTTATGCTGCCTCTTGAGGACTTCAGTTCCTGCCAGATTTTGTGGATCTCCGTTGTCCTTCGGTTCATGGCATGGGTTGTCCGAGCTGGTCTCTTCTCCTCTGCACCAAATCTCTCCTGGGCCAGCCTAATGATGATGGTCGCCATTGCCTGCTGCCTTCGATCCACATCTCCCTTTGCAGTTGCTTCAAGCACCTTATCGACGTCCACGTCAAACTGCTCCCAAACTGTCGTCTTACAGGCCTGTGGCCACTTGATTCGGACCCTCTGCAGAGGGGGAGGAAAGCTTTAGCCTACATCATTAACTGGACATCATGTCGACTGCCAGCAGTTAAATGACGACATGTGGCTGAACATAACGTCATATTACTTAATATGACCGATTGGGCTGTGTCCATTTGTATATTTTCTTGAGTTAATTGTCCCCTGTTGTTTGGATGCCACTGATGAGCCCTGCTTAGGCTTCCGATACATTAACTGACAACATCTGAATTTATGGGGGCTCACCTGTAGATATATTTTAAGGCAATTCCCCAATAAACTGCTTTCTTGTTTTATATCAACACAAAATCAAAAGAAATCGGCCAAGATATCAGCAGGAGAGTTATGGAGCTCCACAAGTCTGGTATGATTTCCAGATGCTTGAAGGTGCCACGTCCATCAAACAATCAAAAACATGAGAATATCTAGGCACTTTTCTGCTCAGAAAGGAGATAAATTCTTTTTCTTGGAGATAAAAGTGTTAAACACCAAAACATGCAAATCAACCCCAAAACAGAAGCTAATGACCATTTAGCTTTTGCATGGACATGAGCTGTTTTGCTGCTGGGGGAACTGATGCACTTCATAGGATAGATAGAATCATGGGGATTATGTAGAAATACTGAAGCATCATCTTAAGACAGCCACAAAGTGAAAGCTTGAACACAAATGGGTCTTCAAAATCGATGAGACCCTGAGCATACAGCCAAAATTGATTAAAAGTGACTTGGGCACAAAAAGGTCAATGTTTGGGATTGGCCATCTCAAGGACCAAATCTTAACCTTTTGGCAGATCTCAAAAGCTATGTGTGAGCAAGGTGGTCAACAAACCTGACTCATTTTGAATCAGCTCTGTCAGGGGGAAAGGGCCAGAATTCCTACAGGTTATTGTGATAATCTTGTGGAAATAGAGATAATTTAGGTAATTCTTACTGACACACAACAGGTAAAAAGTAGTCTTATTTAACTTAAGACTGTGAGCAAAAAGTTTGTGTGTCTTTTTACACAGCATGCTTTAAGTTCTTGTCTCCATTGAAAGTCTCTCTCTTCAAAAAAGAGAGAGTGAAAAGTCTGAGAGTTTGATTGTGTTTATTAGGTTGCCTTTCCATTGAAATGCTCACCTGTCGCTCTGACCACACACTTCACTACTCTCCTTGCAATGCATCCAAAAGAACCAACATGCAAAGTCCAATTCAAGATGAACTTAACTACTAAAATAAACTGGGGTGAGATGGTTAACATAAAAGGGAGCTAGCAGTAAGGTCTGCCACTGCACATTCTCCATCAGGTGTGTGAGAGAGAATAAAATGGGGTAATAGCCTCTGTAGGTCAGTGGTCATGTGACCCAACAAACACCAGGTAAATCCAAGCACCTGCAAAAGAAGAAAATGTGACAACAAGGCAAACAGAATCACAGAAAACACTTTTGCTGTCCTCACACATGTCTTTACTAAAAATGCATGGTATTCACTGGCATTTATCATGCAGAAGTTAATTCCGCTTGTTATGCACGAGGGAAGGCCCCATGTGTAATCCCCAAATTGGGAATATAAGCACTGTAGACATCCCTATGACTACCCAGTCTTATCAGGGTAAATCTAAGTTCTACAACTGTCAAACATATGAGTAAGAATAGTCTCAAAATAGGTGAGATTGATATCAGAGCATTAGCATTTAGTCAATGACTTGATCACACAGCACAGGCTTGATTTAAAACCTGTGTGAAACATGTCTGAAACATAATGCTATCATGCCACGAAACGAGGCCCCTTCCCATAACTTTACGGTGTCATTCTTGCTGTGTCATTACTTCCCCTACTTTATGCTTACTGACTGCTTTGTGTCTGTTGGCCCACTTGGTATAAGAATGTGTCTACCAACACAGATGCTGACACCTAAATTGCAAATGGCACTCAAACATGGTTGAAGTCTTAAGACGTGCATAATCCGATAGTTTGAAATTATAGAAGCAGGCTCAATCATTAGGAAGAACCGGACATTTTTCCAAATTAAACCTGTAACTTAGAGTGATTCTGTCACACCGCAAAGAGGTCAAGTTAGGGCCTTGTTCCGCCTCAATGTCTTGTCTTGTCCTTTATTGTGAAAAGTAACTCTCCTCTCATTTAAGGTCATTTGCCCTCCCCATGTATCCTGGTCTGACTGTGGCCTAAGTGTTGTTACCTTTTCCCTATTTCTTCTTGTTCAAATAGTCCCACGTGCGTCTCCCCTTGTCTTGTGTCAGTGTCTTGTGTTCAGTTTCATTGTCTTTTTTGTTTGTCCTCTGCAGCGGGGGTGATTTTCATTTCATTTATTTTTCCTAACCAAGGGTCAGTTAGATTTTAGTCTCTGGCTTTTTTAGTCCAAATTTGGTGCTCCAGTTAACGGACAGTAAATATGCAAATGCACACTGGTCCTGTGTCCTTGCTCAGCCGTGACAGATTTGACATTCTTTTTCCACTGCTGTCTCTCAGGTTATGAAAAAACCTATGGCGAGTGGCAGTTGTAACCTCTGGCCGAGGTAATTGATGGAACTCTTCATCATAAGTACAAAGTGGTAAACATCAAGTCACAATCAACAACACTCCAAGTAAAGGGTCCATAGCATCTGATGTTGGTATCACACCAAACCCTCAGACCTGCTCCTTGAT
>OMPJ01046311.1:14634-39515 GCA_900312935.1 Carapus acus | reverse complement strand
GTTTGTCCTCTGCAGCGGGGGTGATTTTCATTTCATTTATTTTTCCTAACCAAGGGTCAGTTAGATTTTAGTCTCTGGCTTTTTTAGTCCAAATTTGGTGCTCCAGTTAACGGACAGTAAATATGCAAATACAATACAATACAATACAATTTAATTTGTATAGCGCCAAATCATAACAGGAGTTATCTCAAGGCGCTTTACAGGATGGAGCAGGTAGTGCTCCTCAGGCTACAGGTGGGCGGTCAACTGCCCTGACCGCTCGGGTTGGGAGAGAGAGGGAAGGAGAGAGAGGTAGAGAGGCAGAGAGAGACAGACGCAGGTGTAGGGATGCACAGCAGTAGTAGGAGCAGGACCCAGATGCACACTGGTCCTGTGTCCTTGCTCAGCCGTGACAGATTTGACATTCTTTTTCCACTGCTGTCTCTCAGGTTATGAAAAAACCTATGGCGAGTGGCAGTTGTAACCTCTGGCCGAGGTAATTGATGGAACTCTTCATCATAAGTACAAAGTGGTAAACATCAAGTCACAATCAACAACACTCCAAGTAAAGGGTCCATAGCATCTGATGTTGGTATCACACCAAACCCTCAGACCTGCTCCTTGATAACATTCATCTTGCTTCACTTGGTACTTTCACCAAATAAGTCTCCTTTTCAATGGCTGGGTTTAGGGTTGGGGGGTGGGGTGGGGCTACATCAGGGATCAGCTCTGAGGCCTCTCTTGTTTATAATGGTGGTGGACAGGTTGACACTGATGACAGGTAGGAGTCCCCGGGGAGGAGGGATTATTTGAAATATCTTGAGTCAGCCATCCAAAGTAATAGGAGGTAAATAAGAGAGGTGAAGAACAAAGGTGAAGAATAGTGCACTCAGGATGCTTTGAGAAAGGTAAACAGAGGCTGGAATGATAGGGAAGGTTTACAAGACGATAGTTCCATGATGTATCACCATTGACTTAATCATGTCCTTAACTCCTTTAACTAAAAAAGTAATTCAATTAAGATTATGACAATGATTAAGTTTGAGGCCATAATGACCATCATGATCTCGTATCATTTCCTCTACATTTGCATAATAGGAAACTAAATTGTAAGTGACTAAGGTAATTGGACTTTTCATCGTTATTGTTCTTGATTATTGGTACTGAAAGGGTCCATTACGGCATCCTATCGTTCTTCCCCTCTCTAGAGCCTAAGACACTTGTGCGATTGAGTCAGCTGCATTTGTTGATTTGTATTGTTTTCGTCCAACTTTGTGTGATGCCCTCTTTCACATGTTGCTGTGAGAGAATGTGTGGATTTACACAACAAGACGGAACAGTATGAAAGAGAGCTTCAGCACTAGTTAATGTGATCCAGGGGCCTGCCTTCAGTCCCAAGTCTTTCACACATCCTGGCTCTCCAATTACTTTTACTGTCCTTCTCCAACAAAGAGCCCAACTGACAGCCCTCTCCTTCCCAGACCCTATCAGTCTGGACTCACCTGAGAATTACCCAACTCTATCTCCTCAAGATCTATGGAAATTAAATGCCTTGTGTAACCCTGTCAACGAGACCGTTCCTAATTTTGAAAAAACGATTGTGAGCAGTGCACAGTGACTCATGTTAATGCTGTAACTCTATCCCTCAGAGAGCTTATGAAGCAGGTCATTAATGTGTCTACATCACTCTCCTCATTTCCCGTCACATTCTGTATGTGTGTGTCAAAATAGGTACACAAGATGAATAAACTTGTACCTTACACCTCCTATTGACAGAAATATATATAATATATACATAATATACTGTATATAATATGATTCTGATTTCATGAGGCACAACAGAGTGATAGGTGCCCCTGCCCAGCAGATATCAACAGCACTATCAAATGCGAAGTGTACATCACAGTTGGAATTCATCTCTGGAAATAACTCAGTGCTGTCTGGCAATGTCTATGAACTAAAACACAGACACATCATTTTAAAATATCAAGCCTCAATATTGTTTAAGAATCAACAGCAGAAATCTGTCTGAAGCTGTCTTCTACATATTGACTGACATCACAATCATTTAAGAGAACACTTTGAGAAATATCTTTGGACTGTTCTGGCAGGGTCTGACTTAATCTTGGAAAATAAAATATTGATTTTATAATGTATGCATACAAGTTTGCATCCATGTCACACATTTTGAGTTAGTACATACATTTTTTTGTGGGAAGTCGATTAAGTTGTATTGTGCATATTTTCAATCATAGTCTTCCTCTCCTGCTGCAATGGCTAATCAGTTTAATTCATTATTTTGGAAAATATTCATATTAATGTTAAGAGCGCAAGAATATGTACCATACAAAATACATGCAGATCCACAATTTCAGTCATCTGTGTTTACCAATAAGACAGATATGGTCTTGGCGAGGATTACAGTTAGTTGAGTTTGACAAAGTATTACGACTAACATACATCACACGCATTCATTCTTTCTCTAGTTCCAGAATCTTCCCCTTCCCCTCCTGCGTGCTTCTGCTGGATGCACACTCCCTCTCCTCCTAAAATTCATGTCCCTCCCCTCAAATTTGCCTTTTCTCCCTTCCCCCGTCTCCAAGAACCTGATCTCAGATTAAATTCAACACTATACAAGGTAATGTTTGCACCTGCCCCTTGGCCAAGCGATTGCTATACCTTTATTGAGAATTCTTCAGAGAGATATTTTCAGATTGTTCTCAACATTTTCTGACAGAATGTCTTTTATGAACTGTTACTGGTCCTTTGGAATTTGAGTTGAATGAGCAGTATTCTTTAATTTGAACATCCAGCCTCCCTCACGCAGCCCCTGTCCTGCTTTACCTCAACAACCATTGGTACTGCATCATTGTGAATCCAGCGCTCCTTCTTCCTTGTGAATGGGATTTTGGTGTCTGGAAGTGGACAGGTTTACATCACTGGACTGCTAAACGTCATCCCTCTAAAAGCAGGTCAGTGTATAATTTCATACTTAGTTCCAAGCACTTACATTGTTTGAAGTGACTTATAATGTGTGAATTTGTGAACATGAAGTGAAGTCAAGTGCTGCAACAGAGGCATTAGTCAGGGGCTCATGCTATCATTGACAGCACTCAATGGTTGTGAATTATGTTACAGCAATTAAAACCTCATACCACTGCAGAGCAGAAACATTCTCAATTGAGTATACATCAGAAATTGTCATTGTAGACAAATGCTTTACATCTTGAAGGTTTGTATAGGGAGTTAAGAAATAAAACTAATAAAAACACTTCGCTGATCACTTAGCATAATCTTAGCTGATACATTTTTGGGAGCAAGTTTAACTTTCAAGTTACGCCTACAAGAGAGAGTTAAAAGACGCTGTTTCAAAATCACTGTTGCTCAGAACAGATGCATTTCCCTCATATCATAAATGATATAATGCATACCAAACTCATCAAATGCATACCAAACTCATATTTGGTATTACCAGGACCTTAATTGCGCCATACAGTGATGCTTCCCAGCAAGCAAATTCCTTGTTTGTCTCATTCTAAATATGATTCAAATTCAAGACTAAAATTGATACAAAAACATATGTAAAATTAACGCTACAGAGGAAAGAATGCTTTAACGTAAATAATGTATTGTAATTTACAGTGCAGTATACCTGGTATAGTAAAGAAACTACTCAATGTCTGCCAAAGATATAAATCGTGTCAATTGCGTAGTGAGTGAGAAATAACAACATCATGAACAGAAGTGTGAAATCACGTGATGCATACGTTAGCGCAATTTATGATTGGTTAATTCATCTTACTTCAAAACTTTTCAAAACAATATAGATTCATTTTCATTACTTCAACTCTGTCTATTCTACTTTGTCCTCATTTCCATTGGACATTTTACCAAGCCTGAAGTGCCCTTTTGGGTCACAGTGAAGACCTGGGTCATTCAAAACAACTCACTTCCAGTCATTAGTGCCTCAATGTTTACACTTCTCCTCCCTCAGTCAGCATAGCATAGCTTTCTCCCAAACAGAAACAGTAATGGAGTCTTAAGCAGCTTGCAGTCTCAGATAAAAAGACTTTTGAGCAATGCAGACCAGTTTGGTCACTTGTAGAGAATCTGGGTACCCACAGGCCATCCACTGTGGGCCACACACGGGACTGTAAAGCAAAGGTGATACTGACATATTGTTTGACAAAGCTCAATAGAGGCTTTTCATTCCCTCTCTGGGGAAACCTGGGAGCTTGTTCTTCAAAAAAGAAAAGTGTAGTGCTCTTGTAGCACTCCACTCTCCATACTTTTACGGTAACGGTTTTAAACATATGTTGTCCCATGACAGACATGAATTGCACAAATATTGTGAGCTTATAACAGGTTCGCATGGAAAAAGAGTGAAACCAGGGAATGAGGGATTAAACAAAACCTTTGGGAAAAATAATGCAAAAAAGGATTGTGTATTGTATGTACAAAAAGGGATACTTCATGGTAGAAGTCTACATTACATGTTATGTGCCATAATGTAATGAAGAGAATGTTGATGTACATTAACATTCTCTTAAACTGTATGGGATTTTGGCAATCGTCGTGGAGCAATGTCTATCTCCAATGTTGATGCTGTAGATTAACATTAGTACATTATACATGATAAAACATAAACTTTGGGGAAAAAAAAGCTTTGGCTATTTAAAGAACAGAATGTAACCATTCACATTACAGGTGGGGAAAAACAAACATAACAATGTGGTAGTTGTAAGGACAGGGTAAGAGTTATGATGGCCCTTGACAAAGCTTCTCTCCTACTTGTGACATGGCTCTCCTTTCATACACAGTCGTATTGTTGAGAGATGACAGCACTGCTCCAATAATAATATCCAATAATCCAATATCCAATATCCAATAATATCCACCGCTCCTCAACTTGAGATAATCTCCTCGAATAGTCCACCTTGTTGGGGAAGGTGCATATTCTCATCCAATATCTACTGTGGACAAACAAGGGCCTCATCTCATGGTTCTGCTTTGAAAGGCCCCCTCGCATTTAGCAATACCACTTCCAATTTGGTGATGGACTGCAACAGCTGCAGTGCGGGCCAACCCCTTTGAGCTCCACACCTCTCCTCTGCCTAAATCACCTATTTGGTGACAATGGTGGTATACCCGTGTGTCTCAGTTTTCTACAGTGCCAATTAGCGTACTGATGCTTATTTTCCATTTGAAGACAGAGTCCGTGTTTACTTTAAATCACTTGTCACCAGCTGCTCTCAATATGACATGTGACGTGTTTTGAGGGGAAATAGACATTTTGAATAATAAGTGTAGATTCTGTATATTTTACAGAGAATATAGACACCTGTATCAAGTATTATCTCCAAATATGATATGAACAAAATCATAATAAAACAACATTTATTCATATCTGAGGCCTGTTTTCAGGATCTACTGAAGCCTGTTCCACCTCTCATCAGGTGTGGGCGGGATGCACAGTGCACAGTTCGGCAGTCCAAGCCACAGAGAAACTTATCACACTTATTCCCAGGGACAGTTCAGTATTGCCAATCAATTTATTGAGCTTGTTTTGGTATTTTCTTTGGAAATAGCTGGTTAGAACACCAAAAGAAAACCAATGACTGCATGAATTACAGGACTGCTCCATGGTTTGTTTGTGTTGTGAAGAAGCTGGGAGAGGGGGATTGATTCCCAATTTTGGACTTGGGTGTTATACCAAGATTTTGTGCAAAACTACAGTATGTTCGTGCTGAATGAGGGGAACTTTGGGTCATTATTTCCTTAACCTCATATGGTGACAGCCCCAATGCAATGCTTTTAAGATCTGTTTGGGGTTGTGAGGCTTGATTTTGGTTTGTGTTCAGTCAGGACGATTATAGCGTATTTAGGCCATTACAATATGTTAGAAACTTGTAAAGGCATAAAGCTTGAAGAGTCACACCAGCAAGATATGAGCAAGAGTTGTCGAAGCTGTGCTCAGACAAAAGGTTTGAATCAGTGAGCAGCAGTGTGACTTCATACCCTGGTGCAGCACCACTGATACCATTTTTGCTTTTAGATTACTGAGGGATAAGTACAGACAAGATCAGAAGAAGTTGCACTGTGTCTGGAGGTGGCAGAAATGAAGATGCTGAGATTTTTTGGGGGGGAGTATTCAAGATAGACAGCATTAAAAATGAGCACTTCAAGGGAACAACTATGGTGGAGTGATTTGGGGATAAGGTTAGAGGTAAGATTGAGATGGTTTGGTCATGTGCAGAGGAGAAGTCGAGGAAATATTGGATGGAGGAAAAGAGGACAAGAGGACAACACAGACGGTTTGTGGATGGGACATGGGGGCAGCGGGTCTTTCAGTTGATGATTTGAAAGACAGAGGTGAGGAAGAATGATCAGCCATGGCGACACCTGAAAGTAGCAGCCGAGAGAAGAAGCTCTAACTTGACACTTCAATCCTCTATATCCATTTTTGGATAGATTTTAGACAGATGATTTTTCTCTCATTTGCACATGTCTCAACCCTCTAAATCGTGTGTCAGCATGTCTCAACCCTCTAAATCTAAAACCCTCTCTGTTTCTGTCCAAACTGCTCACCCTCAGCTGTTCCTATAATACACAGGTGGGGTCAGTCTGAGCCTACACCTTTGACATTCATTGCCACCAGAATTGACTTAATTCACCCCTCCCCAAAATGATGGAAAGGTAGAAAACAGGAGCTTCATAGACAGGTGGGAGGAAGAGCATATGCTCACAAATGTAAAAGGCAAACCTGTCTGTCTTGTGTGTGGAGCCAACATATCTACAATCAAGACATACGACATGAAAAGACAGAATGAGACAAAACAGAATGACACGCACATGGATACAAAGCTTAAAGTGCCTGAACAAAGAGGAGATGAAAAGACGCACCTTCCCATTTATTTATATTGAAGGCAGTCATTGTTGTTGTTAGCCTGGGAGAATGCATTTGAAATTCACACTGTCATTGTCACACTTTTTACACTGTTGTGTGTTTCTTGGAATCAATACATCAGATTACAAAAATGTGTCCCAGATTAGATACCTGTGTCTCAAGTACATATTTTGTGTTCACGTCGTATCTATATCTCATGTCAATGCAAAGTTATTAGCAATCCAATAGAGAGTGTGCACTTGGGACAACTTCAACTTAACCCAGCATGGGGTATGTCATCATACTATTCAGAGTAAATTGTCACACTAGATTTTGCAACAAATAAGACAAGGACAAAACAATTGTTCTTATTTTACTTGAAAATGAACACTGAAATCAGGCATTGAAAATAATTATCATCGCATTTGAAAAAGTCGCTGACTATGGCCATTGAACACATTTTTACTTAAAACATGTATAATGCACTGGACTGAAGTCCATAAGCACTGCTATTATCTTCAGCTCTCAGCCTCGAATAAATGTCTGCTTTCCTTAAGATGAAAGATTCAGCTGAACTATAAAATGAAAGTATTGCTTCATGATGAAGCTCAAAGCAGTCCAGAAATGTGGTTTAAGTCTCAAACAAGAACATTAAGATCTGTTTATATAGGCCACACTCAAACAAAACCAGACAAACAAATTTCTTTGCTGGCCAGACTTTTCGTCTAAATCACATTTCTGTCATGCATAATTTGCACACTTTGTCTATAAGTAAATCCCATTCCAGACATGTCCTTCTGAGATAAAATGAGAGTAGCAGTTTTTCTGTTTTGTCACATGTGACAATTTACCCCAAGATGACAGAGACAAGTTTCCCAAAAGTACCACATCTGCTAAAAGTAGCTCTAGCTTAAAATTATCTTACACCAAAACAATGACTAAGGTACTGCAGGATGCCTTGATCCCTCCTCTTTCAAGTCCACATAAATCATTGTAATGATATTTTTCTGAAAGAATGTTATTTTGGAATGTATGGATATACATAGAGAGAGAAATTTTTTATTTGGGAGTGTTCAAAATGGTAACTAGATACTCTCCTAAACTCACCAGGCGCAACTCTCTTCTCAATCAGTTAATGACATTAGATGTAAAGTATTCTACCTTTCAGTTGCCCCCTCTCGTGGGGAACATAATTGCAACGTTGCAACTCTCCCATGTGTCAACAAGTCCTGGTCTCCCTTATCCGAGTTTGACATTCCTCAATTCTTGTGTCATTACTACTGGTGTGCAGATCACTCCAGTTCATACGAATTGGCAAGTACACTCCTACATTCCTGTGGCATCCCCTGTCTCTCATTCTCTGCAGGATTAACAAACAGTCCAGTCAAGAAGTCAACCTACGACACTCCCAGACATCTCCAAACCCCATATGATTTATCTTCTACACTGCACTCTTTACTGCTACCCTCAGTTCCCCATTACTAATTCACTGTGTTTCCTTCTTCATTACTGCTCCATCTGTGCCCTTGTGCACGTAATCCTCCTCATGTACTGAACAGGTGAATTAGCAGTTTTCATGTTCTTTATTTTCTCATCCTGCTCCACATTTTTACCTGCTCAAATTCATTGTGAAGACAACCAACATCAATCCCTTTTTCTGTCTCTACTGTCCAGCCTCTTCAGTATCCTCTTTCCAATTTATCCAGTATCTGTCCTTGGTGACCAAACTATTGCAATCTTGTCTCTGACCCTATCTCCAAACAGCTTGATCCTCACTGCTCTCATGATACACTCATTTCTCCTCCTACCCAACCAGGTTTCTCAAAGAAAAAATGTGGCACCTTCATCTCTGCTAACTTCAACTCAGCCTATATTCACCCTCTTGTCTTCTCTGCTTCCCTCACCTATTTGCTCACTGATGTCTCTTCCATTACTCTCTTGCCACAGCTTGACCCCACTAATCCATGAGATTTAAGATTCTACATTTCTATAGGTCACATGTGCTTTGGATGTGCATTGAAATGAATGCGGCAATGCTCACGGAAAAGTGCAAATCGAAATGTAACAGTGCAAATAGTAAAACGCAACAACAAGAAAGTCTTCAAGTATGGAAGAGGGGCATAACAGTATAAACAGTAAAATATGTGACTATGTTCATCTATAGATAAGTGCGTAATGGCTGTATGTGAGTGTGTGTGTTTGCGGTGTGGGTGTATGTGTGTGGGTGTGTCTACTCTCTATGTGCCTGTAAGTGTATGTGTGTATGTGCGTGTGAATGGCAATGTGTGTAATAGGTTAGGGGATTGCTCATCATCCTGCTGGGTTGTAACAAGAATCTGCGTCTAAGTCTCTCTGTTATGGCTGTGGGGCTGCAGAGGTGCTGGCCCTGACCACAGTTGCTGAAAAAGTCCATTATTGGGGTGGTGAGGATCCTATATGATCCCAAAGGCTCTGGTGCTACACCCCCAAGTATACAGTATTTGTCCTGTAGGGAAGGGAGTAACATGCTGGTAGGAGGCTGTTTGAGGAGCCATTTGCAGGTCCACTACCACTGTGTCATTCGTGAACATGATGATGGAGTTGAAGCTGTGCCTGGCTACACAGTCATGTGTGCGAAGGGAATACAGAGGGGGGCTGAGGACACAACTTTGCTGGGCTCCTATGCTCAGGGTGAGAGGGGTTGAGGTGTGTCTACCCACCTGGGGACTGGCAGTTAGGAAATCCTGAATTCAGGCACACAAGGTTGAGGAAGTTTTTGTCCAGGAGAGTGTCACTGTTGGAGGACCATAGCTTTGGAAACACAGAGGACATTGAAAATAAATACAAAATCCTAAAACATGCATGACGGCCATGGAGCAACCACGATGGTGACTTGACACGGCTGCGCTATCTTAGCGAGAATCTAGAATTTCTCTGTCTGCACAAACATCCATGATTCAGGGAACATGCACTTCCACATTCCAACATTACTGATCTCATTTCTATCCTAAACGTTAGGATTCTATCTGGATATCTGTTAACCTCCACGCATTCCAACTCCCTCAACATGTATTTGACTATGCAGAAGCTTCACAAAAATTTAAAAGTATTTTTTGATTAACATTCATAATCATTTGATAACAAATGTGTATCCTTTTTTCAATTTTCTTGATCAGTAGATCAATTGATCAAGTACCTACCTTCATACCCAGTTTAACTGTATCCTTTTTGTACTATCTCTGTCATTGTAGGGCACAAGATATAATTTTGGGGCTACATGGCAGAGAGGATCCTGGTTTCATGGTTTGGCAGAAGTGAGCTTGAAATACTAGAGGGTCATTTCAAAAGCTGTTAAGGACAAGAGCAAGGTAGGATGCATGTCTGAAAATAAAATCATGTTTTACCAAGTCCATCTGTTTTGGCAATTTTGACAATGTTGAAATAGAAATTTTGTGTCACAGGCTCCTTATTGCAGAGATTCCTCTGGGTCTGCATCACCCACATTGGACTCTTCAGGGGCACTTCAGGGGCACTGTCAACGTGAAGGATCAACTGCTGAACCTTCGACACCTGCGGTGAGAGACTTGAAGTTAGATGTTTGGTGTGTAGAGGCAAGGAGGCAATGATAGATAGAGATAGTTTTGGTTCATCTGTTGCTATGCAAAATTTCAAAAAAATCAGTGGCCACTAGAGATTTCCCACAACATTTCAATAGCTTTGAGTCTTTGCTCTCTCCTCCTCCACTGACCCCTTTCAAGCGCTCTGTTGACCAGAGTATACACCTTTGGTGAGTTGGGTTATTGTGTACACCAAAACACTTGCATAAAAATGTATCTTCACATTATCATGCACACGGAGTAGACCATACTTATTTCACAACATGACAGGAGGGGGGAGACACATGTATGATAGCCTCTGCAATAATAAAGCAATCACTCAGTTCTGTTGTGTTCTTTCAGAATGGCCAAACCAGGCAATTCAATTCTTCTTCTTCAACTATTGAGCATCTTTGGGCAGAATGCAGGTATGATCCAGACTTTCACACTCGCAACTTGCTTGATTTGTAATGTATGTATTGTGAATGTTGCTTCATGTGGTGCATTATATTCGATCTAAACTGAGAAATAAAAGCTTACCAAAGCTATTCCTATCTGTGCATGAAATAAGAAATTCTTATTTTCCACATGGGGCAACGCTGTAAACATGCAGAGTTGACCTGATCAAGTCTCTCCTTTATGTCACACTGCAGCTTTTACTCAGGATATCCTGTACCCATTTGGACCCAGCCATAGGGATTTAGAGACCCCAAAGATGGATGATGGGAGTTCTCCTGAAATAACTTTGCTCATTCCATTTGTTTTCTTCAATGTTCACTACCGCTCCATTTATGTAAGGGTTCAATTTCTATCAATACTGAATTGCTCAGTTTTCTGTTGAATACTGAACTGGAACTTTTCAGCATGTATCTAATGTGTTGATAATTGTTTTCACAGGTTAACAACAATGGTGTGATCTCCTTTAATGTACAGGTTAGCCAGTTCACGCCTGAAGCATTTCCCCTAAGTGACAGCAGATCTTTTATTGCGCCACTCTGGGCAGATGTGCACAATGGAATTCGGGGAGATGTGTACTATAGAGAGACCACAGATCCAGTCATACTTGATCGTGCAACAAATGATATCCAGAAGAACTTCAAAAACATGCCCACCTTCACAGCCACTTGGGTTTTTATTGCAACATGGCATCAAGTAACATTTTATGGAGGAAGCCAAACAACGCCAGTAAGTCCAAGTTTAGTTGAATAAAGCAAAAAAACATAGATAGATAGATAGATAGATAGATAGATCATAGATGGGGTCTCCCTCTTTTCTCCCACCTGGCAGCTCCATCTCCAATATTCTCTGTGCAGTATACCTAATATCTCTCCTCTGCATGTGCCCATCTCAATCTTGCCCTCCTGACCTCCAAACTGTTCCATGTCAGGTGGTCCTCCGATGTGCTCACAACAGTTTCTCATATGCCTTCCCTTCCAGTCTTTGTTCGCCAACAATACCAAAGGTGATTTCAGTTAATCACGACCATTGGCATTCATATTCTGTGTGATGCACATTTTTATTTCTGGCACACGTTTTATCCATCCTACCTTCACCTTTTACACAAATGCTAAGTGACTGTTTGTGGCTGGTTTTAACAAATTGGCCTGGGTACATGTATAGATCATTAACTTGGCATGCCTTGTGCCATGTACAGCAATGGGCAACCTAATGTTTGAAAATGGTGTTCCATATGGACAGGCCACAAAACCTGCGCAGAAGTTTAATAACTGAACACCCCTAGGGTTTAGATTAGGCAGGCTGTTTCTCCAACCACGCCTCTCAATCTCGCGCTGTCACTGTCCATGTGAGCATTGAAGTCTCCAACCAGGCAGGGAAAGGCAGTGTTTGTTCCAGACACACATGAGGCTCTTTTCAATTAAATTTGCAGGTAATTTTTAGAACGTACCCTCCGCGATAAACGAGGGACCACTGTATAGCATAATATGCAGGCAGAGAGTCAGGGTGCTAACAGTGGGCCCTGAGAGGCCCTTTGCCTCTCATCTGGACAAACACCAGCAAAGGAGAAAGTCCAGCTTCTCTAACACTTGGTTTCTGAAGCCATAACCCGTCTCCATATCCAAAGATCACACTGCCCACCTTTTGCTGTTAGCTTAACCACAAAGCATAGCACCCTCCCTGTGTATATGGTCACCAATGAAACCAAAGAAGGTCCTCTGAACTACACCCACCGAGTCCGGCGCCAAGTCCGGCACTGATTCCGGTGCTTCACCTAGGACCAATTTGCCTTTGGAGCTCCTACCCGGGAAATAAGGCCGCCTCCAAGATTGCTCCTAGAGTTATTAGGGCGTGTCTAAAATTACACAGTAATTTGGCAGTTTAGGGAAAAGTCAATGGCATAGTGTTGAATCTGACTTCATCCGGGTCCAAAGAAATCAAAATAATACATGCTCAATGACTGTGGGACAGAATGGAAATCGTGGACTTACAGCTCATGGACAGAGGAAATTGCTTTTCTCAACGAAGCTGATGTTTTTAATGAAGTTTAAAATTCAAATTTAATGAAGGAGCTAAGGTGAGCAAAATTTTACTTCTTTTGCATTGTATGCACATTATTTCTTATATTTCATTACATTTAAAGGTGAACACATTCCAGACTGTACTCATCTCAAATGGTGAAAAATTCTTCAGTATGTTCAATTATGGAGAAATTACTTGGAGTACGGGAACAGCAAGTGGTGGGGACCCCCTCACAGGTTTGGGTGGTACAACAGCTCAGGTATGTGTACGATAGTCTTGAGTCACTATCACAAAATCATAGAATGTGTTGCTTGATAATAGAAAACACTTCTGAAACAATTGCACTATTGCACCCTTTAGTCAGGTTTCAATGGTGAAGACATAGGTCACTTCTTCAATCTGCCAGGATCACGGTCCAATGATGTTGTAAATATTGAGCATACCACAAATGTCAATGCCCCAGGACGTTGGTTATTCCGTATTGACACTGACCTCATAGATCCTGCCCACGGCTGCAGCTACAATGGCAAGTTTGAATTCCAAATAATGAGGTTATACAGTCACAAAATTCTATGAAACAAGCCTATGCAATATATTCTACTGTGTCTCACCAATCTCTGTTTGAACAAAAAAAGTTATGTGTTTCAATGTGGAAGTTTTGTTCACCGTATAAGTTAATCTATTTACTGTGTTTGATATGCTCATGCATTTGTGCAGGTTCAACATCAAGGAAATCGCTTTACTTTTTAACTTCTATCTACACCCATTTTTAATAAATCTTTTTCAGGTCGTTATTACAGACGTGGAGAAATTTTTTGGCAGTCAGAGCAGTGTTTGCAGCGATGCCGTTGTCTTGACATCAACAATGACGTTCAGTGCCAGGATGCTCCTTGTGGACAGCTGGAGACTTGCGAACAGCTGGAAGGGGCCTTCTATTGCCAGCCGACCCGCACCAGCACCTGTGTGGTATTTGGTGATCCTCATTACCACACGTTCGATGGATTCCTATATCACTTTCAGGGAACCTGTTCCTATTTACTGGCTCGACCATGCTGGGAAGTTGTCGGGCTCCCCTTCTTCAGCGTGGAAGCTAAAAACGAAAATCGTGGGGCCACAGCCGTGTCTTGGCTAAGAGATGTCACTGTGGAGGTGTATGGTCATCGAGTCCTGTTACCAAAGGGAAGTTTGGGAACAGCTCAGGTGAATTCTTGCGATCTTTTTTATTTGAACCACAACACAACATGTGTTTTGATGTATGGAACTACAGAAATGACATAGAGAAGATGTGACATCTAATTTTAAAGGGTATTCTATCTTTGAAAAAGACCCTCATAGACATTTGCCACAGATTCATACACATGAAGTCAAAGATGCTGCACAGTCGTGACGGCCACTTACTCCATTACGACTTTCTCCCATTGGTTCGGTCAGAGGGTACAGGCAGTGAGCAGGGAATGGAGAGTGTAACAGGTAGGTCAGAAGGAAATGAAAAGCTAAATGTGAACTGCAAACCAAGCAGTATCTTTCTTCTTTCACGTGGACCTGAGAGAACAATAGCACCATTTTCCCTTCTCATCCCATCTCCCAGTATGTTCACTGTTAAGTGTCTGACCAACCACAGTGTTGCAAAAAACATACAGTGATTGGTGAGACATGTGAAGGGTGACCCCTCCGTGGAATTTGTCAGCTTTGGCCACAACACAGCCAAGTAGTTTTTAAATCACTTTTCGTGCTGAAAAGAGAGAAAATGTACTTGTCTTGCTAATCTTGGAAAAGGTACTGTGTATACGTTTGCAAGTACCATCATTGGGGTGCTAAGAACAGACTTTTGTTGCTTACATGGAACAAAACCTGAGGAACTTAGCTAAGTATAAATTCTTATTAATTGTTTAGGAAAAGATACAACAACTGCTATGTAGCTATCTCTAAGTATCTGTATTGATAGCCACAGTAAATGGGCACACCAAACACACATACAGTATATTGAACATACCATTGTCAGTGTGTTGACAATGTTGAGAGACCTCAACGGGGGTGTGAGAGAATTGGAAATCAAATGAAAATATGTAGATTTCTCCACAATCCTGTGATTTTTTTTTTTTTGCACATGTCTAGGTGTGAGATGTCAGGTCTATCCAAGACGTTCCAAACCATTGAAGAAAACCACACACAAAAAGATAGAATGTCATAACATTAGCAAGGAAAGACGTACAACAAAAATGCCATGCAGCATTGGAACGTTTAAAAATGTTTGGGGTTAAAATTAGTGTCATGATCAATGAATGAGCCCATTAACATAAGTAGCCTATGGATGTAATGAGCCCTTTCATCACCGTGTACATACAGTAGGCACTCCCATGAAACATATGAAGTTGGAATGCTCAACTGCATCTTTGAAGTGTATGTGTCAGATCCAGTTTTGACAATTATTAGATTTCCCTTAGATATTCCTCCTCTCAGTGAGGGTTACATCCTGTTATGTGCCTGATGTCAAAGCCATCAGAAGATCTTTAGGATATAAGTACCTGTTAGTAAATATTATTTTCTTTATTGATATTTGAGGTATTGAAAGTAACTAAACTTTGTAGAAAATGTTAGTCTCTCCATCAGTATTATGGCTGGTGAGAGGGTAAGTGGGTTAAGGGGCTTATTTAGGTTTGTGATCGCAGTTACCAAACAGGCGCCTTTCCAACCATGACAGTCATAGTACCAAATTTTCTTTCTTTCTAAAGGTATATTGGATTCTGAAAAAACTCAGAGGATTCTCAGGATATGTGGACACTTTGTTAATAGATGTGTGAAAATTTGTCCCCAACACTTGTGACGAGGCACAGAACACCATCCACTTTACTGTATTCCTATCGCCTATCGTAATTTCTCTCCTGAGGTGTGATTTAGCAAATTTTCGCGTTGTGTTATGAGGAAATTTAGATCAATGCAAAGAGGAACATATTTGAGCACTTATCATGCAACTGATATTTGGCTGATTTGTTTTATTTAACATGAGGAGCTTTTGGTTTTGCATGCAGTTAGAGGAGACATGGAAGGGGAATATGCAGGATGGGTAGGCAAGGAGGAGGGGCCCTTACACACAGAGAGAGAGGTGTGTTAGGACACTTTTATGCCAGGATATTAGACTGGTATAAGTTTGATCAGGTGCAAAGCACTCATCTAGGGTGTCATTGCCCAAAAGAAGTTCTGACAAGGAAGAAGCAAGTATAAGAAGAAAACCCACATCTATATGCTTGGAGTGAGGGAGGTCCACCTCCTAGGCCTGCTTCTTCACAACTTCAAATAAACAATGCAAGAAAACAGCATTTATGCAGAGTTGGGATGACTTGTTTTTACAACCAAATAGTTTTTCCACAAGAAACTGCCCAGTATGAGTGATGGGTGAGGCAGTCAGTCAATGTTCCCACTATTTTTTCATGTTTCTGAGCATACACACAAACTCCCTGGGCAGCATCCACCCTACTTCTCCTAACTCTGCCGCACCAATAGCAATACGCTACCCTGCAACACAACGGCACATACACATTGAGCGCTGTTAGTGCGGTTGATTGACTGCATGAGTAAAAACATGTGAAGCCCATTGAGTTGTCATGTATGCGATCGTGGGAGTAGTGCACGATTGCGCAAGCGCGCAGCTCAGAGCGAACATTGCAGTCAGTAGTCCAATTTTGCTCTGTATATGAGAAATGTGCTGCAGCAACGGAGAAGATGGTACAGAGCACAAGATTACAACTTGCTACTATGGAACAACATACAGCACTGGGCATTTGCCATGAAATCCAACAGAGAGAATCTTACATACTTACATACTTGAATTATCAGTGGTCACAATCCTGTAACATATTTTTTCCAGGTTGATGGCTTGGTGAAGACTTTGCCAGTGCAACTTCAGCTTGGCGCTGTTAAGGTGTACCAGTCAGGAGTCGCTGTCGCCTTGGAAACAGACTTTGGACTACTGGTTACATACGATGGCCAACATTATGCATCCATCTCGTTACCCAGTTCCTACTTCAACAACACCTGTGGTCTATGTGGTAACTACAATGATGACCCAGCTGATGATCCAGTTCTGCCCGATGGTTCACTAGCAGAAAATGTGGTTGAGTTAGGAGGCAGTTGGCGGGCAGAAGACGCAGACTGGAGGTGCACAGATGGATGTGCCCAGAACTGCAGTGTCTGTGACGCAGTCACAGAAGCGTTTTACTTTCGCTCCGATTACTGTGCAATTATCAACAAGACTGATGGACCATTCAGGGACTGTAGAACTGTGGTTGACCCCACAGCCTTTGTCTACAGCTGTGTATATGACATGTGCAGCAACAGAGATAACATCACAACGCTCTGCCAAGCCATTCAAGCATATGCTTTGGCCTGTCAAGCCCTCGGTGTTACCATACGGCCCTGGAGATCCCGAAACTTCTGCGGTGAGTTTTCATCAAGCCTCAGTTTGATTCTGTCTGGTCAATAATTTTGAATATGAATGTATTACCTTGTTTCATTTGTAAGATGAAATACTGTACAGATTACCTTCGCACCTCATATGGACCTGCAAACTAACAATTCCCTCTCCATTATTGAATCCTAGCTTTGACATGTCCAGAGTTCAGTCATTATCAAGTGTGCTCAAGTGCATGTCCCGCATCTTGCTCAGACCTCACCTCTCCCTTGTACTGTGCTCATCCATGCATTGAAGGCTGTCAGTGTGACCCAGGCTATGTTCTCAGTGGTAGTCGCTGTGTAAAACGTGAACACTGTGGCTGTGAGCATAATGGTCTTTATCATCCCCTTAATGAAACTTTCTGGGTGGGCCCCAGTGGTGAAGAAGGAGAATGCACCCTCCACTGCTCCTGTGGTCTTGCAGGCGAAGTTACCTGTCTCAATGACTCCTGTAAGGGAGGTGAAGTGTGTGTGGCAGAGTCTGGCTTACTTGGATGCTACCCTCGAAGGGAAGTTGTGTGTTCTCTCACACAGAACTCAGTGGTGTCTTCATTTGATGGTACTCAGTTATCATTCCCAGATGACAGCTCCTATTACTTGCTAAAGTTGTGTGGTCCAGTTCCAATGAATGGGTCAGTGGTAGAAGTGAAGATCGGAAGGCGGTTGATGAACAAAGGCCCTCACTGGAAAAGACCTGTTGTAGTTGCAGTGGCTAACCTTGAAGCACAAATGGGAGGAGTAAATTTGGAAACAATAAAGGTCAGTACTTTTCCCACTATGAAAAACAAGTTGAGCCCTCAATCATTTGTAATCCTATGTTGCAACATATCTCCACATATTATCATACTGGATGCAAATACCTAGGTACATCCGGACACATATTGTAGTTATATATATATATATATGTATATACTGTATATACTGTATATATATATATATATGTGTGTGTGTGTGTGTGTGTGTGTGTATGTGTATGTGTATGTGTGTCTGTGTACATGTGTCTGACAGAGAGAGAGAGATAATCAGGACCTCTGTCAAATGTGCCACACATTGCATGTGCATTTGAGTTCATGAGTATGTCCTAACAGCAATTCCAAATTCTAGGTGAACGGTGAGCCAGTGACGTTGCCTTATGTCCATCCGCTGGAGTTAATGGTGATCTATAGAGCACCAGGCAATGTGACTGTGGTGGAATCACGTGGTTTAGTTCGTGTCCACTATTCACAACAAGGACTCCTTAATATTTCCCTCTCCACAATCTTCTACAATGTGACTTGTGGTCTGTGTGGAGTTTTCAATGACAATGGCACAGATGACTTCCGTCTACCTAATGGACGCCCTGCAGAGACCATTGAACAGTTCACAGAGAGCTGGAGGGCCATTGCTGATGACCTGAGCTGCAATGGCGACTGTGAGGACCTTTATCGAATGTGTACAGGCTTACGATTGTACCAGAGTCCTTGGATGTGTGGTAACATCAATGATCCTGGGAACAGTTCATTCTTAACATGTCATTCAGTGGTCAACCCATCACCATTCTTTAGGAACTGCCTGTACAACATGTGCGTGAAAGAGGGGAACCGATCAGCCCTCTGTTCCTCACTTCAGGCTTATGCCTCCGCCTGTGTGGACGCTCATGTTGGACTTGCATCTTGGAGGAGTGCCACCAACTGCCGTGAGTGTTTTTTCACGATTAATAACCCTTTTTGATAACCGCTGTATAACCAGATCTGTTTTAGGTGACAGGTCTGTTCAAAAAGAATTAGGTCTAAATTTTTAAGTGTAAAATATCACACATATTCTCTAATGACAAATTACTTTTTAAATGACCATATTTCTATCTATTTTCTCTTGTAGTGGTCCACAAACCTAAATGAATTCTTGATTAACGATTGCATATTTGGAAATTTTGTGGGATATTTAAATCTGAATTGTTGTGCAGTAACTTCAATTTACTAACAAAATCCATGGAAGCACGTAATGTTGTTTCCTTGAGTGGATTTGGTGGTCAGACATTACTGTCATCAATGAGATGAAACAATGAGAGCAAATCAGATTCAAGATTCAAAGCTTTATTGTCATATGTACAGTATCGAAACAAGTCTCCCTGCACAATAAAATTCTTACTTTGCCACCCTACACCGGATACCATACGTAAAGAAAGCAGTACTCATAAATGAATAAATTCTGTGCAATTTAAGGCGGGAAACATATACCGTACAGAAGTAGAAGAAAATTTGCATGGCAGATGAATATGTACAGAAGAAAAACGTGTATAGCATTTGATTGAGTGGCACTTTTAGTGTTCCTCAGGGTAGGGATTCTACGATGTTCAACAGTCTGATGGCCGTGGGAGAGAAAGTATCCCTAAATCTCGTGGACCTGCATCTGACATCTGTATTTTCTGCCTGAGGGGAAGAGTGAGAACAGTCTATGTTGAGGGTGTGTGGAGTCTCTGATGATGGAGGAAGCTCTCCTGAGGACGCTGTGATGGTAGATGTTCTGCAGAGAGGGCTGTGGCGTCCCAGTGATCTCAGACGCAGCTTTTACTACCCTCTGCAGGCTTTTGCAGTCATTCGCAGTTAAGCTGCCGTACCACACAGTGATGTAGGTGGTAAGGACAGACTCAATAATGCAGCTGTAGAAGTTGCTGAGGATCTCAGGGAACATGCCAAATTTCCTCAGCCTCCACAGGAAGTGCAGCCGCCGCTGAACCTTCTTCACCACCTGTGTGATGTTAAGTGTCCAGGTGAGGTCATCACTGATGTGGACCCCCAGCTATTTGAACCTGCTCACCCTCTCCACTTCAAAGTCTCGGATGAACAATGGCCATTGAGGTCTCCCCTTCTTCCTCATGTCCACTATCATCTCTTTGGTGATAGTGTTTGACAGTGTTGAAGGTGAGGTTGTTGTCCCCACACCATGTCACCAGACTGTCCACCTCCCTCCTGTAGGCCGTCTCATTCCTGCCAGTGATGTATCCTGCCACTGCGGTGTCGTCTGGGAACTGCAGGATGATGTTGTTGGGTTGGGAGGCAACACAGACGTGGGTGAACAAGGTGTAGAGGATGGGGTTGAGGACACAGCTCTGTTGGGTCCCATGTTGATGTTCCCAATCCTGACAGATTGCTTGTCTATCAGGGTGTCTACAAGGCACCTAAGGTGATATGGTAGAGGTGAAGATCAAGATGTGGCATTGTTCAAAAGGGAAGATGGGCTCACTGCAGAGTGCGGGCAAGAGAAAACGTTATTGAATAAATTCAGCTGAAAATCTTATCTTTGCTGTAAGGCCAAAATTGAGATCAATCTGTCAATTTTAACAACGTTGTTGATCAGAAAAGGTTCACTCTTCATCAGAACTGAGGCCAAAATATGGGTCATTGAAAAAAATACATTTAATATTGTGGCATGGCCTCGTTAAAAATTAGTGATTGCTCTCCATCTTCAATTCGATGAAATGTGTATCCTCTCTCCTCTTAGCAGCATAATCCTTTGCAACCATCTTTTTGGGGTTTGCAGGGTACAATAATTCATTATGTAAACCACAAAAAAACATTGAGAAGCATGCATGTCAACACAAATGTGTCTGACACGATGAAGTGATGAAACCTGTGCGCAGAATGCATGGGCAGGTAGTTCATGGCGTACCACAGCGTTGCTTGTTATGCATTGGAATGTTCGAATGCTGGGGTGATTTTTCAGATTATTGTATGATCATAACCTGATTCAAGTATATTAGAATTGGCTCTCAGCCCCTTCACAGTGGTGAGGCACAGAGCTACAGGAGTCCACATGGATGATGTGTGCAGATATTATGTTGTGAGGGGAGGAGACAGGTGGAAGAGAATCTGGAGAGGTGGGGTTTGTACAGCAGAGTGCCTTGCGAGTCATCAGTATGCAAAACAGGGTACTTGTGCATGAATTACAGTGATAAAGGTGAGCAGGTGGAGGTGCAAGGAGTAGGGATACCCTCGGGATGACTCTTCAGAGTCTTGGGTCAGTGATCCAAAGCAATAACAAGTGCACAAAAGAGGTTAAGTGTATGGTGCAGGCATACTGGCATGGATGGAGGAGCCTGTCAGGGGTGCTATGTGACAGAGGAATTGCAGCCAGTCTCAGACTTGGGCTTTATTTGTCATTGCTACATAAAAGAAGTCCAACAAACAATATTGCATAAAGCATTTCCCAAGGTGCATGTCCAACATAGAATAGAAGAGAAGAGTTTGAAAATAACAAGGTACATGAGGACAAACGTGCTTTGGGTGGTGAATACCTAGTAAATATTGGGAGTGCAAAAGAGACGTAAAGGATGTGTGGAATGAGGGAAATAATAAGTATTAATATGTCAGTATGAATCAGGAATCAGGAATCATTTATTGTCATTACAGCAATTGAATTGAAAACGAGAACATATATATTGCACATATAAATAGTATAAACAGATGTATTGAACATATATTGCACATGATAATGTTGCACAAGAGGGATCTTGTTTAGGATGTGTTGAGTACGGTGACTGCCCTAGGTTTGAAGCTGTCCTTCATTCTGTTTGTTCTTGCGTTTATTCTTCTGTCGCCCTGTCCTGAGCACATGAATTTGAAGTGGCAGTGCCCAGGGTGGGAGGGGTCTGATACTGAGGGCTTTCTTCAGGCACCAGGAGTTGTACTGTTCAGCCAGGGAGGGCAAGGGAAAGCCGATGATCCTCTTTGCGATGTTTACAACCCTTTCAAACAATTTCCTCTCAGTCGCCATGCAACTCCAGAAAACATTATACTAGTTTTAGTGAAAGTAAATGACATCTAAGCAAAAAGTAAACGGAAGAGAAGTATTAGAGATGTAGGAATGGCAAACGGCAACATCTTCGCCTTCAAACTTAGTCTTCAAACCTTGGATTAACCTTGACTTTGTTTTTCTTTTGCAGCTTTGCCCTGTCCAGCAAACAGCCATTTTGATGAGTGCACCAGTTCTTGTCCTTTGACCTGTACCAATTTGGATGAAGATGCAACAATATGTCCTCTTCCATGCGTGGAGGGATGTCAGTGTGAGGAGGGCTTTGCACTACGAGATGGTCTATGTATTGCACGTAGTGACTGTGGCTGCATGAGCCATGGTCGACAGCTGGCTACTAATCAGACTTTCTGGACTGACTGGGAGTGTCAAGAGCGCTGTTTCTGTAATGGTTCCGACAACAGTGTTTACTGTCATTTTTCACCATGCCACTCTGAAGAGTACTGCCAGGAGATTGATGGTCTATATTTTTGTCAACCTCGGACTGAGGTCCTGTGTCTGGGGGCTGGTTATGGGCATTTCTTACCTTTTGGGGGTGTACCATTTGAACTGCAGAGCTCTTGTACTCTTAAAATGGCCACCACCAGTTGTGAGAATCAGAACAGGGACCAAGCAGCAATAATTGGATTTTTCCCTCAATTCACGCTGGCAGCTCGTAATGAGGAACGGGATACAGGCCAAGCAATTTGGGTGAGAGGATTTGCTCTGGATGTCTATGAGTATGAGATTGAAGTGTCTCGGAGCTACAAAAACACAGTAACGGTGAGTGCATGAACTATGATCATGTAATTTAAATGAGTGTCATGATAACAAATTGTCATGGTGTTATGGTGAGAAATGGATTGCGTGACGGGGGAAACTTAGTTGACATTATCTGCAATGTCTACCTGTGAAGATGTCCTAAAAGTTCCATTTGTCTTGACTCAACACACTCATTGTCAAACATTTCTAAACAGAGGGAAAGCCAAACTTGGTTTTCTGGGGCGTTGACATCACATCTCTGCGGGTGAACTGAATAGCGTGGATGTGTTTTATATAGAATTGGCAAACTTCAATTTTACTTGCTGCAATGACTCAACACAGTTTTCACACCGTTGAACTTGTCTATTCTTTCCCCATGTTTTGATAGTTGGGTATGTTGGTAGGTAGGTAGTTACTTTCATCAGTTATAGTACTTAATGGATCTATTGATGTGTTGATCATGTAAATTCAAAGCCCCAACAGCTGACAGGAAGGAACAGAAAGAAGCTGGAGGAGAACTAAATGACGAATACAAAGAACAATACTTAAGCGTGATAGCACTGAAATAAGAGTTTACTAGATTCCACATAATCCACATAAAGGAATGGAATCCCAATACAATACAGTCACCACTATACCATTTACAGTACATATGAATAAATATATAACATACAACAATATATACAATAGCAACGGTGTATCACACATAAGATGGACAATATAGCATGTGCAGTGCACTGAGCATCAGCAGTAGGATGTGTGTTGCACTGGAAAACAAATTGCATATTACATTGAGCATGGACAATATACAGTATAGGTATATTCTGTACACCATTGAAGTATTGCATGGAGATGCATTATTCTATGTATTGTCCTGAGAAGTCCTGTGATCCCATGACATTGCTATTGGTGTTCTACAGTTTCTTCCCTATAATCTCTGTTCCCTCCTCACCCGAGAGGAGGAGCTTATCAATGTAATGGCAAATGGGATCTCCCTTATGTTGTTCTATTTCAGTTTATTGTCCTTTCTCTTAACTTTCTCTTGTAAATGTATTTAGCTTCCCTTTTGCGCCGTTCCACCTCCCACTGTGTTGCTTTCATTGCCTGCCTATCTCCACTCTTGAAGGCTGCCTTCTCCCTGTTGAGATAAGCTTTGACTCCCTGTGTTATGCATGACTTGTTATTAGGACAGCACCGTACAGTCTTAAAAAGGCAGATGACGTCGGCACAGAGGTTTAGATAATCTGTCAGACAGCGAGTCAGTCCCCCTATGTCCATGAAATAGCTACAGTACTGAGGCTACTTCATGGACCTATGTCATGTTGTGGGCTCTGTAGTGCATCCCAGTACGTCATGTTGAAGCTGTCTCTTAAGGCATCTTCCATTTTTGAGGCCCACTTCCTGATCCACCATTTGTTATATACCTGTAGCTCTCCTCAACAGTAACTCCAATAGGCAAAGATACCATGTAGAAAATTGTGTCAGAAAATGACATCTTGTCCTATATATGAATGTACAATCATGCACAACAATTGAAAAAAAATCAAGATAGAAATAACAACAATCAGAGTTGCTTGTGATGACAAAGCTGCCACTCAGCCAATCTTTATGGCAAAACATGAACTTTGTAGTTCAAGTTCAAGTAGTGTAAGCATTCAAGTATTGCAGCAACAGTTTCCCTTGAGTTGAAGATAATGACATGAAGAGATTGTTCTCTGCGAGTGTTTAATGTAGTTGCACATTAATCTTAATCTAAACATTACAACCTCAAGTAGGCTCTGCTCTCTGCAAATGCTGCATCAATGATCATAAAGGGAAAGAATGGAGGTTAGAGTGTCAGGGTAGTGACCAGTGAAGGGAGAGAACAAGCCAATATGATAGATAGATAGATTGGCTTTGTTTCGTCTATCTTTCTATCACCCTAATTACATTCGTTTAGCTTGGGCTTTACATTTCCTGGATCACTAGATCAGTGGGTCAAAAAA
>OMPJ01046311.1:0-14614 GCA_900312935.1 Carapus acus | reverse complement strand
TGCCTGCCTGCCTGTCTGCCTGCCTGCCTGCCTGCCTGCCTGCCTACCTACCTACCTACCTATCTATCTACCAACTCACCCATCTGCCTACCTACTACTGAGTGGACAGAATGTGCTTAGAAGATGGAGGGAGTGCTTTGAAGACCTAATGAATGTGGAGAATGAGAGGGAAAGAGCGACCAATGGAGGAAAAACTGTAGAGCAGAAAGAACAGGAAATAGTAACTCAGAAGTAATTGAAGCTGTGAAAAGGATGAGGGCTGAAGAGGCAGTTGGTCCAGGTGACATAACAGTGGAGGGATAGAGATGTCTGGGGATGGGGGCAGTTGAATTTCTAACCAGATTGTTTACACAATCTTCAGAGGCGAGTAGTTTGATTAATAATTATAGTAATCATGCCTCTCCATCCTTTTAATAAGACTTAGACTTAATTTGTCATTGCTACAGAGAACAAGTTCAACAAACAATGGGTTTGCACACAGCCATACTCAAGGTCCATGTCCAGCACAAAATAGAGGAACAAAAAGTGTGAAAAGAACAAAGTTGATTGAAAACAAAGGTCTGTGAAATGGTATTTACCTAGTATACATTGAAATGTAACATTGGAACCTCTTATGTTAATGCACGTAGGCATGATATTGCACGTGAATGTATTGCACATATTTACTGTACATTTCACAAAATGTTATATCCCCTTGGAGGAACAATGTCATTTAGGAAGTGTTTAGCACAGTGACAGATCTTGGATAGAAGCTCTCCATCGTTCTGTTTGTCTTTGCTTTTATTCCTTTGTAGTACCGTCCTGACCGCATGTGTTCAAAGTGGCAGTGCCCAGGGCACTGTGTAACTGTAGAGGCATAAAACCAATTATTTTAGGGTGACGATGAAGAAGTACAGAGAAGGTTAGAAGAGGTTGAACAGTCTTTTTGAAGCAAGAGCGAGTGCATGATAGGACACCAATAGAGAAACTGTGGTAGTGTGTGAGGAAGTCACAAAACAAACAGGGTACGTGTTTAAATGAGAGTGAGACAATTGGACAGGTGATGTTGCAAGGAGAAGGGAAAGTGAAGAGTGATGACTTTAAGTATCTTGAGTTAACCGTCCAAAGTAATGGACAGTGCGCGAGATTGGTGATGAAGACGGGTGAGTGCAAGCAGAGTGACACGCGTGTAAGAAAAAGCCAGGAGAATTTCCATAGGTCCAGTAAAATAGACTGCCTGGTGTGCCTTCACACCTCACCACCTCAGGTAGCAAAAAAAGAGACACTATTGATAATCAATAATCAATAATCAACATTGATAAACCTCTCCACACAGGTCAATAAGGAGCGATTGTACCTTCCTCTTAAACTGGGTGGAAGCAAGGTCAATATCTTTACCTCAGGCTTGCTGCTCATTTTGGAGACTGACTTCGGTCTGAAAGTGGCCTTTGACTGGAACACTCTCCTTTTGGTAACATTACCACGTAATCAATCCAATGCCTCCTGCGGACTTTGTCAAGGAATGCCTTTGATATTACCCACCACCACCACCACCACTGACTGGGGTATGGTCTGGGCAGAAAGGGACACTTTCTGCCAGGTTGGGTGTGGAGATTCCTGCCCCCGCTGTGGCATTGGAGAAAAAACCCTTGCAAATGAAGCCCCTCATGTGGTTGATAATACTTATGTAAACATTGGCAATGATAATGGTGCTGGATCAGTAAATACAGGTATGCGTTTACACATTGGGGATGGACTGTATGTATTTGTAGAGCCAGAGGCCGTGAGGCTATGTGGACTGATAGTTGACCGAGCAGGTGTGTTTGCACGCTGCCACAGCAAGGTGGCACCAGCATTCTTCTATCAAAGTTGTCTTCAGGACACTTGCTTGGACCATGGTGCTCAGGATACTATTTGTAACTGGTTACAAATCTATGCCAGCACCTGTAAGACTCAAGGAGTACCTCTGAGTGGTTGGAGGAGTAATACGCCATGTGGTGAGTCCTTGTACACACAGTCATAGTCATTCCCTGTGTATGTATGTGTGTATGAGCTATACAGAGTTGCTTTGTTATTTGTTTGTTACCATGACAGACAATGTGATGAAAAAGGACAAAAAATAATACATTAACTGCTGTATCTGCATTAAAAAGTTCAACTCAAAGTTCAAGGTTAAACTGTCCAGAAAAGACTTCCACTTTAATGGAAATGTGATTCAAATTGTGGGTGGGGTTAGGGCTCATTGTATGCAATCAGTGTCTGCATATGTGCATCATTGTACAGTATATCTCCAAATATACCCCTGACAATGCCATTGGCAGGCTTCCCATATCTTAATATTTAACTTCTTTTTGGAAGATTCCATTTAATCTCCGATGACAAAGTTTGGGGAATGAAAAGATATGCTTTAAAATAAAGTGCAATCTGACTTTAGCAGATGTATTTTGTCAACCTTGGTAATCGCAAGAATATTTTTCAGTTGTTAAATCCACTGTCAGCTCTGCAAAATACCATCCAAGAGTGATAGACTCTAATGGTTTGTCAGTTTCCAATTATATCATACAAATTCAGCATTCTTATCTCATCAGACCAGCAACAGTCAACAACAGGTGACGTGCGGTCAGGGGAGGCAGGAGAGGCCATTCCTCACGTGTAATGGAAAGAAAAAGATGTATAAGTAAAAAATCTAATTATATTTATTCAGTGATTTGCACCACCCAGTCCTTTTTTATAACTTCACGAGTTTTGAATTATGTTCTAACTGTCTTCATTGTCTTTTATCTAAACTCTGATCGTGACATCAGAGCCGCAAGGAATAAACCACACCGCACGTCACTAGTTAGTTGCTCCATGTTGGTCCCTGTGTGTGGATGTGGGTGCAGATCTCTTATATGTGCAACAAGAAATTCGTTGACTGACTTAATTGTCACATCTACTTGCCCTCAGTCCAGAGCTGTCCTCCCAACAGTCATTACTCCAGCTGCATGTCTGTGTGCCCGCCTCAATGTGCCCCTGCACGAGGCCAGAGGGACTGCAGCCAGGACTGTGTTGAAGGCTGTCAATGTGACCAGGGCTATGTTCTTAATGGAAAGAGCTGCATTCTGCCACAGAATTGTGGCTGCTATACAGATGGGAAGTATTATGAGGTCAGTCTGACATGAATATGGGAAAAGTATATCAGTGTTGGGCAGTGGGATGTCATGACAGAGAGAGCAGAAACCTTGACTTGACATCAGTCGGTGTGGCTTTGATTCCAGGCTGTTTCTCACGAAGAAGGGACCACAATGAGTGGATACAGGGCCACGGGAAGGCTGTTGTCATGCAAAGTAAACACAAATTATGCTAAAAGGAAGCATCCAATCATTCAATCATGAATAAACAATACAGAAATGAGCTACAATATGCACCCAGTGGTCAATATGCATGCTCCAAATTCAAATTGTGGATGTAGAGGCTTCAGTTGATATTTTTCTATATTTCTATATATTTATCTTTCCCTCTGGCTGAACGAGCTGGCTTGGCAAGCTAAAAGCTATCGCACTCAGCAAGGTTCGTCACCAGACGCACATATGAAATGTCATGTGTGAGCGAGGCAAGCACCTTACCACGCGTCAATGAAGAGTCGTGAATAGATGTGACTAAGAGGATCCAGTCACCTTCCAAAATAAAACATCGTTCAGAATGAAATTGTAAATAAAACGGAAACTGTCCTATGTCCTTTCTCTGAGACACGCCCGGTACCTATTGACCCACGGACCGGTACCGGTCCGCGGCCCGGGGCTTAGGGATCACTGGTCTATGCTATATGCTCATGTTAATAACAATTACTATAATAATTACTCATGGAATAATCCTGCCTGTTTTGCTTGTCCACAAGCTGTCCACATTGCTGTGGGATTTATCTTTCTTCACGTGTTATACTAGGGAATAAGCAGGCATCCTATCGTACACATAAAAGTGTCAGATTTTGCCAGTCTGCATTGATGTCAATGAGAACCATGTAGAAAATATCAAGGCCCAGGTTTGTGATCAGTCCTCCGTGAAAAGTTGTCAGGTCGCGGAGGTCTTATTCATGTGACATTCATCTCTTGCGGTCCATTGAAAATTTCAGACGTGCCACATTTGGTCCCTAGGCCGCCAGTTGAAACGGTGTGGAATAGATATGTCAACCAAGGAATTCAACAAGTATATGATGGTACGGAAGTCGTTTCAATCGATATAGGAACACCGGAAACTGATGGGGCATGTTACAGGAAAATACTATCCACTCGCTCAATTTTGATCATTGCAATGAGTAACAGATACTCGTGCATTTTACAACAATAACGCAGTAAATTCAGAGATCCAAGGGCTTATTTTCATATGAGTCGAGAGGAAATGCAAAATTTCGTTAAGATGAAATAATTCTACGTCAGTAACAAGAAAGGTAGCTTGGACATGAAAAATCAGATAGAGTTCATTTGCCACTAAATAGATAAGTGAACAGATAGATCGGTATCATGTAGCATTATTGTTACTAATAAGCAGAATCACATCAATTGTGTGAGCAATCAAAGATGATTTGTGCAGGAGCATGAGGTAGTCCATCATTAACCACTGTAACTTATATCTTTTTTTTTTTGTTTGTTTTTGCATTTTAGCCCAAACAGTTGTTTTGGAATGCAGACTGCAGCAAGCGTTGCCAGTGCATTGGCCGAAATCTTATACAGTGTAACCCTAGACGCTGTAAGACGGATGAAGAGTGCACCCTGCGGTTTGGTGTGCGAGGCTGCTTTGCACGCCGTTTCCAACATTGTGTGGCATCAGGTGGTGGAGTCTTTAGGACCTTTGATGGAGCATCACTGCGCCTTCCAGCCTCGTGCTCCTTTGTACTGTCTACAAACTGCCATAAATTGCCTGACCTCTCTTTCCAACTCATTGCTAACTTTGATAAATGGAGCACACCTAACCTCACAACCATATCCCATGTATATCTATACATAAATGAAGAGAATATATTAATATCTGGCAGCACTATTAAGGTGAGTGGGATTAATAAGGTTTTTCTTTAAATTTCAGGTTCTTCTAGCACATATGCTGCATAGATGATTTTGTAAAATCACCTATGCAGCATGCAGGGGGCATGATTCAATCAGTCAGACCTACATGCAGAAGGCACTTTTCGCCTGACTTGATGAATGAGTGTGTGTCTCTCATTTGATAATTTACGACTTAACCAACTGAAATTCAATATTATTTTGACTATTTCAATCCACACTCTATATCTGTTCTGCAAAGGGATGATGATAATTTTACCAATTTGTTGCATTTTGCTGCACCCTTTACCAATGTGTAATTTTGTGCATGGTATTACCTGAGTGAGCGCATATCTTATCATATATGAACGAGCTAATCAAGAAATTCCAAATTTAGGGCTTTCTGATTTGTTTTGTTGAATCAGTTTCACTATTCCCTTGAATTTATAGGTAAATGGTACACCAGTATCAGTTCCTTTTCTGACAGGATTGATGACGCGTTTGACTACCTCTGAGGGATTCATTGTAATTGACACACCTCAGGACATTCAGATTCGGTATAACCGTTTTAATACTCTAAGTATTGGAATGGGTCAGCGTCTTCAGAACAAGGTGTGTGGTCTTTGCGGGAATTTCAATGGAGAGCCAAGTGACGATTACATCACCTCAAGGGGAAAACCAGCAGTCAGTGCCATAGAACTGGCTCAGAGCTGGAAGACCAATGGAATGCAGAACAGGTCAGCAAGCCTGGTCAGGGCTGGGGGACTGCTGCTCCCCTAGCCCCCCAGCCAAGCCACCCCACCTTCCCCACCCCAACTCTCGCCCCTGATTGTTGTACAACTATTTGCTGACTTTTTGCTGTTAACTGATGTTCCAATTCTTGTTAAGTTTCAGTTTCCACCAAAACATCATGGCCAATTTAATTGGAGGCATTGCTCATATATTTAGTGTGTTCGATATCCTTTTTTCCCCCCTCAAGTTCTCTAAACGGCAACAGTTGAATGATTTCTTGTGTTTATATTTGAGATTGATTCCTAACTATTCAATGTGCAGTCATTGATGGGATCCTCCGATGGGACCCAAAAAACATCTGAATCCTATTCAAAGTTGAATTTCTGCAATTAAAAGGTTGTGAGCTGAACTGATACCACCCTCAACAACAACGCGAATGCCACCATGTCCTACATGTATTTGATGTTTGACATCATAGTACTGGGTGGTGGAAGTGCGTCCTTATGAACACTCCCGCAGTTTGCATGGAGCATGGTTTGGGACGTTCACTATGCGCAATGGGTTCTTTGGCTGGATTGAATGATCTCATAGCTGTGCCTGTTGGAGTGCACTTGCATATCCAAAGAATAGACAGTAGGTGTGGCGACCATAATTGATGGTGGTTTGAATACACTGTACAGGTAATGACATTGTATGTGAACAGCTGTTCCCCGCGATCAACTATGTAAGGATTTTCAGTGCTCTTTGAGGTGTGGCTAAGATGGTGTGGTAGATGGGAAGCAAATCTATTTTAGCTCCATCCCTGATTTTAATTGGGGATCTCTACTCTTGTGGCTGGTAGTGAGGAATCAGGAATCTTTTATGGTCATTAAAGCAATTGAATTGTGTAATGAAACTAAGGTGCTGAATTCCGATGCAAAGGAATAGAATGATAATAATGTTTGATAGTAATGTTTTGAGGCCAACATTAAGGTGATAAAACAAGATTAAGCATACTTGATTAATCCTGCAGTGGGAAATTACAATTTTCATTTAATCATGTATGCTGTTTCTGTGCATACAGTCCACATGACTCTGGGTTGCATCCATAGCATATTAGGGGGTGTGACTCACCTCACCACCTCCAGTGCAAAAGACGCAGGCACTTCTTCACCCTCCATAGTTTTGTCCTTTAAACTTGAAACTGATACCCTCTGGTTTCCAAGCCACTCCAGTCTAAGATACTACCACCCTTGTTAATTGGGTATTTTTTGCAACTGCATTGGGCATGGTCTCCAATGGTGTGTGATGAATTCTAGCCCCATGAAACATGTGAGTATAGGATTCTATGAGTTGTCACCAACCTACAGATATTCTTTTGCCTTTTAAGTCACAGTCTTCATTACGTGTTTAACTGATTTTATCCCTGGGTGTAGGTTGGGATGAGGTGGACCAGTATGTAGTTGGAATGACCTAAAGCTGTTGCATGGCAACAAAACTTTCTGGCTAATTCCAGGTCAAAGATTCATATACTTTATAGCCATAGCCTTAACACTTCCCCTAGTTTGTTTCAGATAGTTAAGATCTACTATGAAAAATACCGTTCGAGATCTTAAAATCTTAAATCTTAAATGTTAAAATCTTAAAAGGGGGAAATGAGTCACACTCATTGGAACCCTGGAGAAGTCATCCGCTCAGAGGTGTGCTGAGAGCCACAGCTGAGTAAGGACTAAATAGAGTTTGGTTTGAGTTGCACACATCTAAAACCAAGCAGGGTGAGGCCGATTAGATATTATTGTAGGTATTACTGTATGAATTCCATTAACTGCTTTCTGATATTCCTAGTCAGAAGTGCCTCAAAATGATAAGGATAGATCAAATGCTGAGAGGTAGGGGAAAAAAATGATACTTTTGTTCCACTGTGGTTGAGATTGCTCCGCAGACTCACGTCTACTGAGAGTCAGATGATTCTGAGCAGTTTCTTGGCTGTCCCTTCTACTGTATGTCTCTGGGAAAGATATTTCAGGTATTCCTGGAATCTGTTGGAGCCATTCTCCCAGTCCAGGAGTTATTACCACAAGTGCTCACTTGTACCCCATACCTGTGACCTTGACATCCCATCCCCCTCTGTTGCACTTGTCGTGGCCCTTGGTTTTCTCCTGAAGTAGAGTACATTGAAGTTTATGAGTAAGAGTTGGGCGGGAGGAAAAGCAAAAATACAACGAGAAGAAATGGTCAGGAGGTATTCAAATACATTAAGTCAACAAACCATCGAAATTGATGTATTGCGCAGAAGAGAGGTGAAGAATAGTGTGCCAACAGGGTAGAGTTGGAGATGAGTGTCAGGGATATTTACTGTATGTTACCGGTACATGAGCAGTGAGGGACAGTGCGTAAGACCTGCCATGATGCATACGGTAGATTGGAGACTGTACACGTGCAGATGGAGGGAGGAGCAGCTGAAATATATATTCAATATATACACAGTATACACACACAAACACACTTACACTCACACTTTAGGCTTTAGTTTACATTGCAGTTCACCTGATTTGGCAGTCTAAAAGTTCCTTGAGGAGACTTTTAACCACGGAACATGTTTTTGTTCGTGGATCAACTGGTTTCCAATTCATATGTTCCGGTAAGAATGGCTTCACAATGGTAGAATGGACTTAAACACGTATTTAAAAGCAAAATATTGGGAGTGTTAATATGATTAATAATTGAATTACTTGCCATTAACTTCTGAGATCTGTCTGTCTGCCTGGCAGTATCTATGTATTTATCTGGCGGAGCTGAGATGAAATTTATATAAATAAAGTTTGTGTGTGCTCGTGCTTGCGTGTGTGTGTGCGTGTGCGCACGTGAAGTGGCAATTGTTTTTGTCCTTTCATGTTGTTTGAACTTTACATTATTGGCTTGGTACTGATAATATATATTTACATCTTCTGCAAATAGATTTCTATTTCTTCCATCTCTTCCTCAGCTGTGATGAGACCCAGTACGTGGCTCTGGCTCAGTCCTGTGAGAACACTGCAGTGCTGGCACTTCAGAGTGAAGATGCCTGCCAAAAACTCACTCAAACAAAGGGTTTCTTCCAGCCATGCCATGGTCTTTTGGATCCCTGGCCCTTTTACCAGTCTTGCTACCTTGATGGGTGTTACAATCACCACAAGGCACAAGTCTGTGGCTCACTGGCAGCATATGCAGAAGCCTGCCGATCCCTGGGTTCACTCACAACTAAATGGATCAGTCAAGAGAACTGCTGTAAGGGCCCCAGAAATCACAAGCATTTCTGGCAATCATATGACAGTCTAGTAAATATTTGTCTCATCTTAACTTCAGAGCTATGTTTGTTGACAGCATAACTCTCAACACTTGATGTGTATTTGTTTGTGGCTGGTGATATGCTGACTTTTTTACAGTAAGCCTTATACAGTAATACCCTGACATTAGCGGACAGGATTCAGGTTTAAGATTTTCTCATTCAACTCAACTGACATCTGTGTGTTCTATAGTCCGTAGAAATATTCTTCCCGCACATGGAGGCAAAATATTACATGAAGCGAAGGCAGACATTTCATTCAATGAGAGAGAACATTTGCATACGGTAGATTGGACACTGTGGTTCCTTACACGTGCAGAAGAGGGGAGGAGCAGCTTGCTTCAAATTTATTATCCCAATGCCAAAAATTTATTCTCTTTACATAATGTAGATGCACTGGACTGGAATTTTTCTCAATCTCAAATGAATCATTCTGGGCGAAAATCTCAGTGATTTAGTCACAAAACTCCTTCTTCTTTTCCTTCAGTTTTTTTAAGTTTTGAAAGTCGGCTGCGTTTTGAGACGTGTATTTCTAAAAGAATGTCTAAGCTTTAAGTCTTACAGGCTTCCAGTTGTGCTGTCAGAACAACAAATAAACTGATGGTTTTTGTCATTTTGTAGCTCTTGGATATTGTTAGCTACCATTGTGTAAAAAACATTGTGTAGAGTAAGTGTAAACCTACAGGCCAGTGCACATCACCTCATTGTGGGAGAGGTACTGATTGCCTCACCCTTCCCACCCTTGGCTGCAATCATACAGAAATAACATGTGCAGCACAGATCAGTGCACAAATATTCGTTTCATTGTAGCATTATCTCTCTCTTTTGGTACATTCATGGAAGTAAGGGAAAATTTATTACCGTATATTGATCTTCTCCAAGGTGTCTCTTGTGCTCTCAAACAAAGAGAGATTCACACTGAGGAACTGCAAGCTATTTCAACCTGTTCTGTTAGGGGTACACAGATACGACATTGGCCCTCAACAGTTGACAAGTTAAGACATCTTTGGTCTAATCAGGGAGGCACAGTCTTCAATTTTTTTTTTTGGACGTCTTTCATTTTCTCTCACCTGTTCCCATCCTGAAATTGCTAATAAAGACAACAGTTAAGTAGGATGTTGGGATTAACTGATGAAGTCTGATCAACAAATAATATTTCCCAAAGGTATTGTAGGCAATATGTGTCTTTTGTCTTTTGCATATTTGAAAATAACTCTGAGGTGCTAAAATTTTACAGGGACAAAAGATCTGTGATAAAATGTGTATCAGCTCTAGAGCAGTAATCATTAACTGGCAGGCCGCGGGAGGAATCTGGCCGGCTGAACCGCTCAATCCGGCCCGCGACTGGATTCCAAAATTATGAGGATGGAAGAGAGAATATCATGTACAGCAAAACTTTGACTCTTAACCATCAGTAATCCACACCATTTATGACTTTCTTTATACCACTTTATGCCTATTCTATGCCATTTATTACGCCAAATTAGATTTTTATTTAATTCTTATTTGAGGGTCCGGCCCCCAAGGTGACTGTCCAGTAAAATTCTGGTCATCTGACAAATACAGTCGGTGACCCCTGCTCTAGAGCCACCTGGTGATATGCAAAGGTGTTGTCAGGAATGTCAATGCAGTTATAGTGTTTGTTGCTGTTGCCTCAGTTTTCTTTCAATGTGACATCTGACATCCAATATAAATATGTATTTAGCAGAATGGATCTACGACCCTTGTGCAGACGATATCTGCACAAATTTCACGTGTGAGCTTGAGAATGGAGGTGATCTTTGTGGCTGCCCAGAATTACCTGCCAGTGCTGCAGGTAAAGCAACCTTTCATTACTGGCCTCTGAGCAGACTACCTCCATTGAACAGTTGTACGGATATCAGTGCTCTCTATATAGTGTTTCGTTATTTGGGTTTGTTGATTCTGTCTTCAGGTGATGATGACATTATCCAGGCAGAGGTGACCTGTAAACATGCCCAGATGGAGGTTTCAATTTCTAAATGCAAGCTCTTCCAGTTGGGGTTTGAAAGAGAGGATGTCAGAATCAATGATGAGCATTGTTCTGGTATCGAGGGAGAAGAGTTCATCTCTTTCCATATAAACAACACAAAAGGCCACTGTGGCTCCATAGTACAGGTCAGAACTGAATATGTTTGATCATGTAACTGACTGTTCAATGTTTACAGCCTAGATTGACTGGCGCCTGATATTTTGTGTAATCAGAAAAACAAGACCTTTTTTTCTATAAGTGTCCCATTTGCTACCCCTCTACTTTTTCTCTGTCTCTCAGCTCCTCCCCTCAGCGGTAATCATAGCTGATTTCCATCTCCTTCTATTCCTCAGACACTCAACTGTACCACCTACAGTTCTCACATCTTAATTTATTATATCCATGAACCTTCTCTGCATTCTTCCTCCTTTCCTATTACCTGGCAGCTCCATGTTCAACGTCTGCAAGTAACAAAACCTCTTTCTCTACCTTGCTTTATTGCCGTTATCTCTGCTCAACCTTATCTTTGACTCTGAGATCATTGTTTCGAATCCAACTTACCAGCTCACCACAGAAACATCAGCATTGTCATCACGCTCATCTCTGGCTCAGCCTCCTGTGTTAAAGACAGAGCCACTGTCTCATAACCATGAGAGCTATTAAACTTCAATATCAACTGGGCCAAATATAAAAACCACTGTGGGTTTGTGGGCCACACTGATTACACTGGGTAACAAAACAATTTCAAAATAGTCTGTTTTTACAACTTAATTAGGACCATTTTACACAGCTGAATCCAAAAATGACAACCAATTTTCTCAATCAGGTCAGGATTTCATGTTAATTAGATTTTTCTTTAATCCAGTCCTCTGACGATATTGATTACATTCTTGTGATATTATCAGTTGTTTTTGGTAATATTTCTCACCCAAAAAAAGGTTTAAGGAGGAAAAAATGATTTTCTAACAGAGCATATTAATCAAATGGAGGAATCCTTGCCACTGATGTCAGGAAGTTCTCCAAAGACAGTTACTGGAATTTCATTATAGGGAGCAATAGGACGACGTCTGATTCAAGATCAGGATATGTGAGGCAGCTTCGTTTTTTTCTGCTCATCCTATTCACATCAATAGTGCAGAAGTAGCAGTCGGTGACATGGTTTGTTGTCCAAACCATGGAAATTCCTAACTTAAGACAACTCTTCCTGGGGACAATGGCAATGGCTCAGTCGGTAGGGGACTTTGCCAGGGGTGTGGAGGGTTGTCAGTTCAAGTCACAGTGATGACACAGTGATGACACAAGAGACTAGTTGTTGGACTTTTGACAGAAGGGACTGCAGTGTGCCTCTTGAGCACTGCTGAGGTGCCTTTAAGCAAGGCATCCATCCCCCAACCAGCTCAGAGGTGCTTTCAGAGTGGGCAGCCCCCTCACTCTTGGAACCTTGCCTTACTGCACGACATGGTGTGCATACAGTACATGTGTGTATTTGTAAGAATGCAAATTATGTCGTTTCCCCTTCAGGGGATTAATAAAGTGTATCTTCCCTTGCCTTTGGTCCACTGACACAGATACTTGCTACATGACTTTCTTAGCCCATGTGGCACCCAAGCTTTATCGTGGTCACCAAAGTTAAAAACCCAAAGAAGCATGGTAAGCATGCGTTATGAAACTTGCAACTAGATTCCTGTTAGGAACGATGGCGTATTCACCGCAGATATAGCAGAATACATCAGGCTTATTTTTGCCAGATCTTCTGGTCAAAGCCATTTCATTCACTGTAATATGAAAAAAAAGCAATTTGCCACATTGCAGCACAAGTTGGCACATGCAAAATCTTCAGAATTCGTTAATTGCAAGAAATATGAGTTTTGCATTATATGATGGGAAAATACCTGTACATGTAAACACAAATATCCAAAAATAAATACGTATCTTAGTGCAGAAAGTTGACCTGATTGAGCAAAACCAATGTCATTTTTGGATTCAGCACATTCAGGATTCAGGATTCAGGAATCTTAATTGTCATTGCAACAATTCACATTGTGTAACAAAAATACTATGTGGAGTGCTGAGTTCCAGCGCAAGTACAAGTACAAGGGGTATATAAAGTATATAAAGGAAACCAGCAGAATGCGGCTATGGCCCCAGTTCATCGATCGGGGGTCTGGCGTTGGTGAGGAAGATGTTGGGGAGTGGTGGTTTAGAGGGCTGGCTCTGTAGCCTCGCGAGCGCTAGCATAGCCATGTGAGCCCATGGCGTTGCTAGTGCGCCGGTCCCTGCAGCCTCGCTCTTGCTTACTCTCTACACATTGTCTGGTCGTGGTTTCCGTTGGTGCCCTCAGAAAAGGTTTTTTTCCATTAAGTTTTAAACTTACTCCTTGGAAGGAATACTGACTGCGTTAAAATAAAGATGTGTATTTGTAAAAGCCCTTAAGTCTGCTCTCTAATTTTATTTCATTAATGGTAGGTGGACAACACTAAGTTACCTTTGATTTAAGTTAGAGATGTCCGATAATATCGGCCCACTGATATTATCAGCCCGATATTAGCATAAAAATGTAATATCGGTATCGGATTTTTTTTTGCTTTAAAACCGATAAAATAAAAACCGATAAAAATACAATAATGCTTGCGTTACACTGAAATAGTGCCTATCCGCTCCTGAAGCGTTTACCGGCGCAAATATTGGTATTGGCTGTTGTCAGTATTGGTAAATTGAGAGTTGGACAATATCGGCATATCGGATATCGGCAAAAAAGCCAATATCGGACATCCCTAATTTAAATTGATTGAACTGTAAATCCCAAACACAGAGCAATGCGAGTTTTGCTCCAGGCGTCAACGTTAGTTACTTTTCTGGTAAGGAGTCTTTTCACTAACCGCCCAGAGGACTTGACAAATGCAAGGGACGGTGGAATCTGGTCCTTGTCTCTTACCGTCAAAGTCCTTGGCGACCACAGTTTCTCAGACCAATTTGCACTAAACTGTCATGTGTGAAGCCAAAGAGCCGACGTGGATTTGACTGAGTGAATCAGGTGATTGTGCAAATGACTTGTTTTTGTTTGGGAAAGATAGTAGAAGGAGAGCAAGTTAAGAGTTAGGGATGGATTGTTCCAGGGGGAAGACTCTGCATGTGTACAGGATGTGTATTCGGATATAATAACAGTAGGGGTGTAACGGTATGAAAAAATCACGGTTCGGTACGTACTCGGTCCAGGGGGGTCACGGTTCGGTACATTTTCGGTACAGTATGGGAACAAAATGCAAAACCATTTTCTTCCACAGCGTGTTGTTTATTTAACCAAAACTTGTCAATATACAAGCGGAAATCATAAATAAATTCAAAGTGCTGCATGGTACCATTAAGTTAAATTAAATATCCTCAAATGGTTAACAATGTTACAAATTAAAATATTAAAATTGAAATTAATTAATTACTTTCAAACACTAAACAAAAAAATCCACAAGTGCAGCACTCAGCTCCAGAATTCTAGTGTTACAGTATTCAATTTTACTCAATCTTCATATTTTTTGCCAAGAAAAATCAGTTGCCCGATCGGAATTGTGATTGAAAGGATGCTTGAACGCAGATAAC
>OMPJ01046309.1:1823-13064 GCA_900312935.1 Carapus acus | reverse complement strand
ACTATTTCGGTGTAACGCAAGCATTATTTTATTACTATCGGTTTAGATTTCATCGGTTTTAAAGGCAAAAAATCCGATACCGATATTACATTTTTCTGCTAATATCGGGCATCTCTAGACCTAAGTGATACTGACTGAGAGATGGTGGAGCGTAAACAAAAGATGTTGTTTTTCCTCCTCATTTCTGACATGACTCGATTGTTTCAGCACATTAGGCAGCTGATAAAAATGACCACACATTCAAAACAGTAACAGCTACTATCGTTATTGCCACTGAAAAGACTATCAGCGACTCGCCTCCGCGCTGTGGCCAATCTGCTTGGCAGGAAGTGGTCCACATACTAATATTAGTGATTCTTCAGCCAACAGCAACATTTCTTTGTGGGACTTGACCAAACAACAATAATCAGCAGCTGTTAACCCAAATGAGGACCAACGAGGGGCTGCTGACAGATCTGGAGCAGCCATAACATCGCCAGGTAAACTGAGGGAAACACCTTATGTGTTATCAGATGAGGTGAAGCACATGCGAGCCAATCAAACGCAGTGCTTCTATAAAGCTCCGCACACCCTGCCACAGGTCCTCTGTGAAACTTCACACCCTGACAAGCCGGCTGGCACTCGAGAAACCCTGACACAGCCCTGTGTCCTTGTTTTGCACTTGTACTCGCCTCGCCTCCGTCTGTCCTCTTACGTTCCAATTAGAGATGTCAGATAATATCGGCCCACCGGTATTATCGGACCGATATTGGTATAAAAATGTAACATCGGTATCGGATTTTTTTTTTTTTTTGCTTTAAAACCGATAAAATAAAAACCGATGAAAATACAATAATGCTTGTGTTACACTGAAATAGTGCCTATGCGCTCCTGAAGCGTTTACCGGCGCACATATCGGTATCGGCTGTTATCGGTATCGATAAATTGAGAGTTGGATAATATCGGCATAACGGATATCGGCAAAAAAGGCAATATCGGACATCCCTAATAAAAATAAAATAATGCTTGCGTTGCACCGAAATAGTGCCTATGCGCTCCTGAAGCGTTTACCGGCGCACATATCGGTATCGGCTGATATCTGTATCGGTAAATCGAGGGTTGGACAATATCGGCATATCGGATGTCGGCAAAAAAGCCAATATTGGACATCCCTAGTTTCAATATCTTGTGTTCAAGAATAAAGACACAAATAAACACCTCTGTCTTGACATTTAAACTTTCAATTTCAATATTTGTTCATGTTAACGTCCGACCTCGTTCTTTGCCAATGTCAGCTCATTCTAACAACGAAATCATTTTGGGAGCACTTATTTCTTTCCTGCCCTGTCAAATCTGATTGCAAAAACGAAAATCATGATAGCTAATTTGATGGAACAAATTCATATTATTATATTAAACGTATGACAAAATAACAAATTTATGGGCTGGGCGGTGGGCCGACACTTTGATTGAGGGAGCCTAACCGAAGTGCAGGCACAGCTGGTTTGGATCTGAGCTCAAGATCATCACTCACTCCAACCGTTCCCACACTCTCAATTCAGCACACACACACTCGCCCGCACACACACGCACATACAGTCCCAGGCCACAGTTAATCACAGAGGGTGCAAGGAGTCCGGCAGTGGATCTTACAAGCAAACTGCAGGCTGGCTCTGCGGCTGAGGATGGCTCCTACTGTGTTGTAGGCCATGCACTGGTACAGGCCTGCGTCCTGGTACCGGTCCAGACTGTGTATGATGAGGTTGCCCCCAGACAGACGCCGCCGGCGATCCAGGCCCAGATTTATGGGTGTCCCATTCAGCGACCATCTGTGAGGGCGAAGACACCATCAGTCGCTGGCAAAGACGCGTTTGCTGTTCGTCTCTGTCTGCGCGACGAAGGGGGGGGAGAGGGAGCCCACACACACCAGGTGTGTGTGCGTGCCTGCATTTCAGCAGCCCGCAGGAAGATGTGAGACACAACTTCTCCGAAGTCTGACATGGAAAATCCTGTTGAATATGTATGAGTGATGTTTTTTTCATAAACACTTCTTCCACATTAATAACTATGCCGAACTCTGGATTATCTGTTTTTACAGAGGCCTTGTGGGTAGATTGATTTGTTTTCATTACACGGTAAACCAAATTCTTTCTGCTGTCATCTGCAGAATTTATCGATATTTGTTGTATTCAGCACAATAACGTTAACACTTGGTAATGCACGCATATCCCCATCTCCCATCTCACCCCCCTCCCCTCTCCTTGCTGGTCGCTGCCACCGTCTGCTTCTCACTTTATCTTGATGTTTTTCTTCTTCTGCTCCTCTTGGCTCAGTTCTCTCATTTGTTTTAGCAGGCGACTGTTTGATTTCCCCCACAGGCATCCTTAAGATTTTCTCTCATCACACCATATCAAATGCAAAGCCGTGTCCTTTGCTATTAAAAAGGGAGGAAGCGGTCTGGCTCGCCGCGCGACGCGTGGCCATAACTCTGAGCTATAATCAGCTGACATCATATTTACATAATGTGATGCTCCACCTCGGACGTCTGCGGCGGACGCCGTGTTAGCACCTGGTGCGGTGCACCAGGAGGAGCATCTTTTTTTGTCTATCCACTTACAAACTCACTCCATCAATCCAAACAGCCTGCCCTCGATCGCATGGTAAAAATGTTGAGATTTCTCTCCATCACCTTAATTGCCATCAAACTGCTTCCACGCACCACTCAGATGTGAAGCTTTGGTGGGAAACAAGGATGAGCCATCCACATCCTTCCACCCCTCTTGACATATTAGTGACCCGAACAAGGCAAATGGGATGATGAGCACCGGAGATACACTCTCCCTCAGGGTCGGTGTTATTCAATTTCTCAATGGCTTTAAAGTCCAAGAGGATGAGCTCTCGGCAGTTAAATTTTTCGGTGTGATGGAGATCGCCTCCTCCGCGGGCCGAGTGCTGTCCTGAGCCGGGTGGCTGAAAACGCAGGGTCAGAATTAGGCCAGTGAAGACGGAGCCAGACACATGGAGCTTTGAAGGCCGGGAAGCCTGCGGTTGTGTGTGTGTGTGTGTGTGTGTGTGTGTGTGTGTGTGTGCAAAAGATGAATGGCGGCTGCGCATTCTATGTGAGATCCCCCTCCTGTGACTGACAGGCCTGGCACAGAGAGGGAAGGAGGGGATGCGAGCGGGCGAGGGGGAGGGCTGCGGGAGCACATTAACACTTCAGAGGGAGGAAACAGCATGGAGTTAAGGTCGTGCTCAAACCGCTGCCGAAGACGCCACCTTAACTACGCTCCTTTCACCTTTAATCACGGTGAATGCAGGTGGGGGTAAAAAAGACCAAAGAGCTGCATACCTTCTCTTCCCATCGCATCTCCACAGGAATCCTGATGCTGAGCGCCACAGATACACGTAATCAATGGCAGTTAGTGGCCACTGGCCTCAGCCCGGCTTTAATTTCAAACCGGCAGCCTCCATTAAGATGCTGGACGTGTGTCACTGAGATGCTATCGGCCTGACGAGAGCCGGCTTGGCAGCATTTTGGTCGACTAACTCAGGCATGATCACAGCAGCAGTCTGAATGCCCGCACGTGCTACATTCTTGTTTGTTGGAAACTAAGAGGACATCATTGTGCTGGTTATCATGCCAAGAATAATGATTTAGAGCACTAGAGCGGATTCTACTCACACACATTCACTATAGAGAAGAAATTACACTATGATTGGTTTGTATCGACGTAAAGCTGATACACATGCAACCATGAATGGAGCGTTGATGAGCTGCTAAGTATGTGTGTCCGTACATGTGTATATATATGCATATGTTTGTGTACGCACTCGGATTCTGCTATCTGCTCATCTTGGTTATATCCTGATTCTCTTTTATTTTCTAGTCAGGCTTCTATATCAACTCTTGAAGTGAAACTGGTGCCTCGGGCAAAAATGGAGCATATTTCAGATTCCTGCTGAAAGTTCCTCCCCTGATTTACTGTTATTCTCTTTATTTTATCATCTTATTGGTAGCAGAAATGCAAACAGGCCGCAACTTCAGCTGCAAAGCACCACCTTCACAATGAGGTCATTTAGGGATGATTTCCACTCTTCCATCTGAGGATGGTTCAGAGTATACACACACACACACACACACAAACAGAACCACAAATTTTGCCACCACAGCCAGGGTTATTTGGATGGATGCATATTATGACCCATGACTGAACACCCCCTCCCCCTCCCCAGCAGGACTGACCCTACCTGTACTGAGGTGGGGGACTGCCCTTGGCGTCACAGGTCAGCGTGGCCTCTTCCTCTATGGAGTCCACCGGAATGAACAAGTCTCCCGGCTCCATCCTCCATTTGGGACCATGGAACGAGCTGCTGTCCAGGCAGACTGTCGGGAGGATGAGGGGGGATGCGGGGTCAGGGTGAGGTGCAGTAGCAGATGGGGGATGGTGTGAAGGAGGCAGGGGGTTTATGAAAAATGGAAATGACATTCAGCTGGCTTGATCCTTCTATAATTAAGTTGTTGTGATTGTTCTGCCAGAACCAGGAGCTGCTACCACAGTAAATGACACACCTTGTTGAACATAGGGACCAAAAACTGCATTAGCAACATGCTCATTTAAGCAAATGAAAGGCGTGGAGGGAAGCTTTCCAGGAACAAAAGACATTCCCCCAAAAATATCCCCGCAGCAACGCTGCTGGAGTGCGCAGGCTGCAGATTCTACATGAATGGAGGCGCAGAGTTTTTATATAATCCTACAGGTGAGGCGTGAAGTTAAAAATAGACGTCTGAGGAGCAAGGGGGATAGGGAAGAGACAAAAACATCCGCACACATTGAGCTGGAACCGACGAGGTTAAGAAAAGAGTTACAGCTGCCATGTTTGAAACAATGATGAAAGCATACGGTGCCAAATTACATGTCTGAAGAAAAGGCAATTAAATGATTACAATTGACAAAATGGATCAAAATTAGAATCTCGTTCCTGACGTCAGGAAACAGCAAACTTTGCAGTGTGTGTCTGTGTGTGTGTGTGACTGTGCGTGTGTGTGCGCACACGCGTCTGGAAAGGGCATCTCCGATACTGACACCAATTGTCTGCCAACAACTACACCCCCATCACCATACCCCCAAAGTGTAAATACCTAAAAAAAGAAGTTATCATTTAGGGTGGTGAGCGATGGCTTACCTGCCAGACAGTCGATGATCGATAACAGTAGAAGTTGTTTCCATGGCAACGTCATCTTTGGCAACGAAGCGCAAACAAGACTTTCATCCAATAATCTTTGAAATGGCAGGCGTGTTCGCCGCACGAGGGGAGCGTGACCTGCCGGGCCGACAATTTTGCGTTAAACCACTGAGCACTGCTCCTCAAAAGGGCCAATCCCAGCCCATGGCGTCCCCCAAAGCCATCCTTTTCTCTGCCAAGACACAAACACTGGTTGCTTTTACATGAGAATTCATTTGGACAATTAATCTGGCTTTGGTGTTTGAGGCAGCCAACCCCGATGTCTTCTCTCTCTGATCAGCAGGAGTGAGAGCGGCGTGGCTTTGAGGCCAGCGTGCAGCGGCCAGCGTGGTGGTGGAGTTATCTGAGGGTGAGAGCAGAAACATATGGGACGGTGCTCACGCCAATCTATGAGGGGAGCGAGCGAGCGAGGCCCCGGCTCATCCTTCACTTGGACGGATTCGCTCTCCGGCTGCCTGAGGAGACTTGGAGCTGAGAATTGGGCTCCATCCAATCAATTAGATTCACCCACAGCAGCATGTGTCTCCCCACATGCTGGGGTGAATCAAGACAGCCTGATGAGGAAGCCATTCCACCCAGGTCCATAATCAAGGGCAAGTGTGTGGCTGCTCTGAGGATATGCCGCAAACCGCCTCGCGCTCGCCTCTCGCACGAGGAGACTGAGCGAGTAATGACGCAATTATGAATTGTCAAACATACGTGCTACAGAGAGGCTGCTGGAACACAGTCATTAGGAGAGCAGACACACACACGCGCGCACCGGCAAGCGATTCTCTGCAGAGACATAAACGCACTGAGCCTCTCACCCTGGTGGAGGAAGCACTCGAATCCCTCATTTAAGGCTTTAGAACCACTATGGATTACTTAAGTTAACAAGCCACACAATCGCTCTCGTTCGCCAAAGTGAAAGTGCTCTCGGTGAGGACGGATCAGTGAGCCTCAGCCACAACACCTGGCATCTCTCAACATTTTATCTCATATGCGAAGGTTAGTCCTGCCGCAATACATTGTCTGGGGATACATGGCCACCAACATATAGCCCCTCACTCCTCCCCAACTGGTGGCATTTTGTGCCATAATGCTGATGTGCACGTGGTGCTCGAGAAGCGTTGATATTAGAGATGACCCGATGGCCCGATATTGGCATAAAAATGTAATGTCGGTATAAGATTTATTGGTGTTAAAACCGATAAGATAAAAACTAGGGATGTCCAATATTGGCTTTTTTGCCGATATCCGATATGCCGATATTGTCCAACTCTCAGTTTACCGAAACCGATAACAGCCGATACCGATATGTGCGCCGGTAAACGCGTCAGGAGCGCATAGGCACTATTTCGGTGTAACGCAAGCATTATTTTATTCTTATCGGTTTTTATTTTATCGGTTTTAAAGCCAAAAAATCCGATACCAATATTTCATTTTTATGCTAATATCTCTAACAATAATGCTTGCGTTACACTGAAATAGTGCCTATACGCTCCTGAAGTGTTTACCGGCGCACATATCGGTATCGGCTGTTATCGGTATCGGTAAATTGAGAGTTGGACAATATCGGCATATCGGATATCGGCAAAAAAGATAATATCAGACATCCCTACCTATTATCATCACCTAAATGTCACAAACACGCATCCACCCACTCTGTTCATCACACATACAATACTGAATTAGGACAGACACACAAACGCACACACACGTTCACACATACACACACGTTCCCTTCAGAAGAAAGAGGCTGTGTAATGTGGCTCATTGGTTGCCTAATCCTGACACCAGCTCTGTTCTACTGGTGGAGGGTCTAATTGTTTGTCAGCTGCCTGGACACCAAATCGGACACAAAGGGCCACGGTGAGGATATTTTCAAAGGTCTTTTGTGTGTGAAAGTGTGTATGTGTATATGTATGTGTATGTGTATGTGTGTGTTCGCTTGCGCCTGGGCCACTTTTCCTTACCTGCACAGTCTCTTGGATTGGATTGGCACGCATCCTTTCTGAGGTCTGGTATGTGTGTGTGGGGGCTGGAAAGTGCAGCGGCACAACGCTGATACAGCGCCATTGACTTTGTCATGGTGTGTGTCTGTAATGGGTTTTGTCAGGTAAGATTCCTTTTTAAACGCTCGTTCCACGTGAATCTCCCTCGTGCAGCCTCTGACCAAATCACTCATTACCGCGAAAGCCCTGAGCTACACCGGGAAATTCATCAAATGTACACACCGCAGATATACACAGACACAGTCTCATGTACATACAAATACACCACACCTGCACAAACGCACACACACGCACGGACATGCTCAGTGGTCTCTTGGAGAATAATAACGATGGCGGTAGAAAGTGAGGTGAGAAAGCTCTCCCACTGTATCACCTCCTGGTGTGTGTGTGTGTGTATGTGTGCAAATTATTCCACACCACCATAACAACCCACCAGTATCCACGCAGGTAGAAAATATGGCTGATCTGAAAGGGTGGCAGTGCACTCATAAACATTGACACACACATATTGACACAGACACACAAATCTATGGCCATGTCAGTGGTATTACTGTGTTTGCCTGTGTTTCAATCAGGTATCAGTAGCTGAGGCTCACTTAAGTCACGCACACACAGGCACGAACACACACGCACAGAGAGAGAGGGAGAGAGAGAGAGAGAGAAAGACAGAGAGAGAGAGAGAGAAATCTTCATCGTTTCATTTTCCTGCTCTCCACACACTCTTCACAACCACAGAGCCAAGCATATGCACTCACGTACACACACCCAAAGACATACACACCCCCAGAGATGAGCTGCCCCATTATATCTGCACTCAGGGTGAAGTAAAAACCGCAACAGACAGCAGTGCGTGTGTGACAAACACACACACACAAACACACACACACGCGCGACACAACATGGTCAGAATATCGACTTGCCTTAAATGAATTAGCAACGGGGAACAACAACAACTCCTCTTCGGAGCGATGTGGGGCCATGTGTGAGCGTCACACACACACACACACACACACACACACACACACACACACTCGTCGGTGTGCAGGAATTGGCCGCAGATGGGAGGGCACGCTGCGCCTCACGCTGCTTCCAGCCCAAACAATTATGATTTAGATGGAGTCGCAAGAAGAGCCCTGACGGGGTTCGTTCGATCTGTCACACGGGAACTGGCCGGTGGACCGCCCGCCACACTTAACAATAAATATTTCAGTGGATAAGTATCAATGTGTAAATAATTCACACATAACCCACCCCCCTTGTGTGTGTGTGTGCGTGTACGCCCCTGTGCTGTTTTTCCTTACCTTGCCGTGTCCCCCTCCTCCTCCCCGCTCTCCCTCCCGATTATCTGGAGCCTCGCGGGGGGCTGCGGGAGCCGAATCCAGTCCTCACGGTGAAGGCGCCGCGCCGATCCTCCATGGAAAACCAAACGCAAGGTCGTTCACACAGGCGAGGCGGAGGAGGAGCGGGAAACAGGGGCGCGCGCACGCACGCACGCCTCGTCTCATGCCGCTCCGCTTCTTCTTCTCCTCCTCTTTTTCTTCTTCTTCTTCTGCTGCTCCTTCTTCTCTCTTTCCTTCTTTCTGTCCACTCCCACACCGAGCGGGCACCCACGCTTCTCTCGGTGCTGAATCACATCCCAAACCGAACACGGGCTGCTCCGCTCTCCCCTCGCTCGGGCTAAAGGAGGTGAAAATGTGAGCGGCGGTGATTTATGACGCGCGCCAGGTTGGCCGCGGCTCCTCCCGCGAAGAAGAGGAAGAGGGAGAAGAGGGGGAACGGGAGAGGAGAGGTAAGAAGAAGGAGGAGGACGAGCAGCAGCAGCAGCGGCGCCGGGCTGGGATGGGAAGGTGAGGGGAGAGAACGAGATCGCACCTGTCAGGGACTTGCGCCCCTTTGTGGTCATATGCCAAACTGCTCGGGGAAACGCCCCCCTTCCCCTACTCCAGGGGTCGGCAACAGTGGTGTGCGATACTGCATATTTTGGTATCGATCCGATACTACGTTATAACGGGCCGGTATCCCCGACACATATACCGATACCAATACTTAATACTTAATCAATTAATTAATTTCAATTAATAGAATGGATGCGCCATTCACCTGCTGAATCTCATTTAACCTGATGTGTTTTTAGTGATATTTTCTTTTCTTTCTTCTTAAATAGTTCAAACTCAGGACAGAATTAGGACAAAGCATTTGATTTTAAATTCAATTGAACAGAAAATGCTTCATTATCAAAAAGGAATCAGAAAAATCTAGGATGAAAAGTGCCAAAGTCATTTCATTTACACATTTCAGTGGGAGTTAACACGCCACGCCCCCGCGAGAATCGACCTTCATCGTATCGATCAGATCCAGTCTTGGTATCGATATTAATCGATTATATGGATCGATCCCTCCACTACCATTTGGCAACACACGGCTCTGGAGCCGTATGTGACTCTTTAGCGCCTGTCCAGTGGCTCCTTAGAGCATTTTAAAAAATGTATGACAATGGAAAAAGATGGGGGGAAAATGCAATTTTTTAATAATAATGTAATTTCAAATGTAATTGTATTTTTGTTTTAAAATGTTTCTGTGAGGAAATATATGACATTTTTTTGACGTTTTGTGTCAATGTGTAGAATGAATACTAAATTAATTAATGAGGCTTTTAATTTTTTTGCGACCCTAGACAGATTTGTTTTATGCTTTATTGGTCCAATATTGCTCTTTCAACGTTTTGGGTTGCCAACCCCTGCCCTACCTCTAGTCAGTATCGCAGGGGGATTACCCTGCGGAGTGACTTCAATTATTTACTGACGCACTTGCTGATTTATCGACCACATATGTTTATTAACATTCATAGACCGTTGATCAATAGTCCATATGTAGTTGTAGCTGCCGTATTGCTCAAAGCTAACATTAGATTAGCCGTACGTGTAGAATTGATCCCCTGAGTGTGAGAGCGTGATGTTCCAAACATTGGCGGACAATCAGTGTCAGTATTAGAGATGCCCTTTCCAGGCGTGCGCACACACACACACACACATGCACACACACACACTTGTTTACATATGTATGCACATGAGACTCTGCACATGTGCTTTAGGTACAGGGTATAATATGTTCCATTTTTACGACTATGTTTTATCATGTAGCTCCGATCACAGTGCTCCCCTGGAAACAGAGCAAAAAGAGATCATGCTGAATTAAATTTTCATTGGAGAGTACAACACCAAGCTAAGGAAGGCCCCATGTGCCAGCCAAAGTAGGCGACTAAAGCATACACTGAACCGTGGAGAAATAACACTGCAAATGTGTAAATATTCAACAAAAGCTGATCCTAGAGACTACAAAAACACTGGACTCACTGTCATGCATCTGCTGTGCGAAAAATGCCGTCCCTAGAGCTGTACGTGTGACATCTGAAGTGAAATAAAGGCTTCTATCGATACACTGCGTTGTTGCGGTGGCGTCTGTGTGTGTGGGATCAGGAGCAACACATCACAGAAGCCGCGCGTTCTCCTCAGATAGCTGTGCTGTGCTGTCTGGAACTCCACCTGCCCCGTTCCATTAATGCTCCTCTGTTTATCCTCTTTGCTCTGCTTTCATAGTCTAGGCTCCCATACAAAGAAATCAGAATCAAACACGCATAAAGCCTCCCACTTTTTCGCCAACAGTCGAGTGTCTGGCCCAAATCAGTTGTGTGCTTTCATGTGCCGCAGTTCCTCGCTCGACACGTTCCATAAAACACCTTTGCAAGCTGGAAGTGACTGCCCAGAGTTTAACGAGGTCTCCGAGAACCGTAAAGACTCAAGCTGGGCCGGCGGAGCCAAGACCACAACAACAGCTCGCCACATACAGCGCCGAGTAGCTGCAGAGGCCTGCATCACTCTCACACAACTGCATCTCACCAAACCACATGCCTAATAACGCTAATAACGCATCTCTTTTTCAAAACAAACAAAATGTGTCACCGCCGGTACCCAACTGCAGGAGAGGACTGAATGAAATCACGCACATGCAAACCCACATACCCCCC
>OMPJ01046308.1:0-11936 GCA_900312935.1 Carapus acus | reverse complement strand
AAATATGCAAAACGCTGCTAATTTATATTGGTCTCTGTAATGGTACAAAATTAAATATATACATAAATAACTGAAATGTGTTCACAGAAATAAATCTATAACTTACTTATAAATAAATTGTATTTTGTTTACAAAATAAATTAACTTAATAGATAAAGATTTGCTCACAAAAAAAATAAACGTTAACTTTTTAGGATCAAAAAAAAAAGAAGATTGCACTTTAAAGATTTTTTAAAGATATTTTCAAAAGCTTCACGTACCCCCTGCAGTACCTCTACGTACCCCCAGGGGTACGCGTACCCCCATTTGAGAACCACTGGGATAGAGAGTAACAGGCTGAGTAGGTGTACATCACGATAACGTAGCACATAGATGGCTATTCAGCTACATGAGGCATAGACAACCAGCTGAATACAAGTCTGCTATGTTCACGCAACAATTATTCAGACTACTTCAGCATAAAAAACAAGCTAACAAGTTTACCAAACCCTCCACCTCACTCCAGACCACTCAATCCAATGAGTTCTTTGTAGAGATGTCCGATAATATCGGCCCACCGATACTATCGACCCGATATTAGCATAAAAATGTAATATCGGTATCAGATTTTTTGCTTTAAAACCGATGAAATAAAAAAACCCCTAAAAATAAAATAATGCTTGCGTTACACTAAAATAGTGCCTATGCTCTCCGTTTACTGGCGCACATATCGGTATCAGCTGTTATCGGTATCGGTAAATTAAGAGTTGGACAATATCGGCATATCGGCAAAAAAGCCAATATCGGACATCCCTAGTTCTTAGTCCTCTGTGTTGCGTTATATTCATTTATTTTATGTCGGTGACTCTGGTGACAGACTTGCCTCTGCCAGACGGTGACTTCAGTTTAGACTGACTGCAGTGTGCCCGTTTTGATGGTGTGATTAATGTTGCAGTTTTGTGCGTTTGTGTTTTCAGATTTTGAAGGAGAGGTTCGGCATGGTGGCGCCAGATGTCCAGATAGAAGACGGAAAAGGCACCATCCTCATCTCCTCAGAGGAAGGAGAGACGGAGGGTAAGGGGCAAGTGGATCAAATTTCCTGTGATTGCTTTGGATGATAATCTTAACTGGAATGTTGTGGCAGAGGCTGATATGCTTTATTATGGGCAGAAGAAAGAGAAAAAAATAAATGGGGAAAAAGATGATAGGACCTTAAACCTGCCACCAGAAAATAAAGAAATGTTTTTGCCAACATTCTGTTCCCTCCAGCCAACAACAGCAAGTTTCTGTCTGACTTTGGGATCCGTAATGGCAGCCGTCTTCAGGCCGACGACTTCCTCCAAGATTACACGCTGCTCGTCAACGTCCTCCATGCGTACGTCCCTCTGGACCTCTGCAGCTCTCAGCTGGGATTTTGCAGCACTTGATTGAGGATTTTTAATGTCCCCCCACTGAACGTAACCAATGTTATTGTCGTGGTTCTCCAGGGAAGACTTGGAGAGAGACGTGGAGTTCGAGGTAGTCGGTGACGCCCCCGACAAGGCTCCGCCCCCTCCAGTCAACCAGGAGGAAGTCAACAGTATCGCCAATGGCAACAAGGATGCTGCCCGACCCTCCACCTCCACTAAAGGTGAGAAGATGCTGAGAGACGCTTGGATGCTAGATGCAAGGATTTGTACAATGTACTAGTACTAATGTCCGCCTCTTTATTCGTATTTCTGGTTTGCTGGTGATACATCGTTGGAGACTGAGCATAAGGAGTGAAAGCTAATGGTCTTTAAAAGATAGGAGAGCTTCCATAAAAACTATCAGGGAGGTCTGAAGAGGCCACAGCGAGTACAAACAGAGACATCCCAAGCTTGGTGATCAGGAGTGTGTGAGCAATTTCAGCCCGTTCAGAGGACTTGACTCTTTGACCTCACTAGTTTCCCAACCCAATCCTGGCAGCTCCTCAAATGGAGGCTGCAGAGTACCTGAGCTGTTATTTACCCTCAAGGACCATCAGCTGAACACAGTTTGAGATGTTGCACAACCTCTTGTAGCATTAGCAGCCTCCTCACCCTGCACATGTTTGGGTCCAAACACAATGTTGTGCCGTGATGTTCCCAGTGACACCACGGGCACATAAAGGGACCCAACTCTGAGATTGTTGTTGTTGAAGATTAGTAACCTACTTAAGTAAGTCGCTATAAGTCCCTACATGTTGGTCTCCAGGGGATGAGGCCCGATCACTAGACACAAACAAAGTCACCTGCTGAGAAGACTGAGGTCCTTTGGTGTGTGTAGGACACTGCCGATGACTTTTTCAGACTATGTGGTAGCCATATTCCTATGAGGTTGTTGATTTGGGCCTTTCCCCACATCTAGTTTGTGCCAGTGCTCGTGCTACGGTTTGAAACTCCATAGTTTGAGTCAAAGTACCCTTCATCAAGAGTCCCAGCAGTCAGCACCCTAGCTTGCTAGCTTGCTAACCTGTGTGAATCTGAAGTAAATGCCAACAAATGAACGTGAATGCTGATCTAGCTTCATATTTCAAGTGGATTTCTGCCCTTGTCTTGTCTGCCCTTTGTTTCCTGGAGTCCCTGGTGTTTTCATTGAAAAACCTGTTTTCTTTTCTCTCTCTCTCTCTCTCAGTTCCAGAGAGTGAAGACGACCTGATGATCGTGGAGTCCGATGAAGAAGAGGGAGCACAGTCCAGCTCCGCACCCACAACAGGCAGCAGCACCAAGAGGAAGCACCCGGACGCAGAAACGGGCGAGACCTCCACCAAACGACTACGGACGGAACAGTCGAGCGCGGCTGCCGCTGACGACGACGACGACGACGACATCATCGCCCTCGACTAACCCGACTCTTCTCCCGCGACTCTTTTGAGACCAAGAACTCTTTCTTAATGTTTGCCACTCGACGGACTGCAGGCTGAAAAGGAACACACCTCTTTGAAGAACAAATAACTGCTTGTTCTGCCGTTTATCACCTTTTGGTCAGCTTTTTTTCTCTCTCTCTCAAGTTGTATGTGCTCTCACTCGCTCTGCTCTGTAGTCCTGATGCTGTAAATACATTATTCATGCTGCATCAGTTTGGAAAAGTCCACTTTTGTTATTTTCAATCATATTCAGTCCCTATAAATTCTCCTCTTGATTCTAAAACTCAGTAGATTTTTGTATTTTTTATAAGCATATTGTACATGTCGCTGTTTTGTGCATTGTTGTGGGGTAACAAAAACATGGACCTAAATACCAAAATATTGTCCTTGGTTGTAACATTATTCTTGATATTTGTGAAGTGAAGACACAAGCATGTGTCTGCAGTTTACGGTATTTTTACATGCAATAATATTTAAGTCCAGTCAAGAGAATGGGTGAAAACTTGCAACCATATTTACTGTAATTGAACAGGTTATAAGTCATTCCATTTCGGTTTGTGTATGGTGCATGTAAAGGTACCAAATGTTGTCTGCAGAGTGTTGGTCAAGCACAGCCTCAGATGAAGAGTCTGGTCCGACTGGTGTGTGGATATTGATTTGCTACCTCTTTGCCACTAAGAAAACAAAATGAACAACATTTTGTAGCTGCTCATGCAAAGTCCAGTTATAAAACATCAGGGTGGCACAGGGAAGCTAAAGATGAAAGGAAAAAACAATTCAGTGGCTTGGGCATAGCACAAATGGACTCCATCTGTATCTCCATGTTCACACAGGATGGTACAATAATGTTTGCAGGGTATAAATATTCATTTAAAGCAAAGATGAGATGTTTTTCTTTTTTTTTTTTCTTCTTTTTTTAAAAATCTGAATTCAAAACATAGTCAGTATTGAGGTGGCTTAAACAGATGACAGGCCACGTGACTTAGATTCACACCAAAGCAGTTACAGGTTCATTTTTGAACGTCTGATGTTGATGGCTACAGTCAGCCTTTTCTAGGTTTTAAACTCTTTGTAGGCGTCCGTGGTTTCGTGTTGAGTAAATAAAACGTCCTTGTACAGCAGGAGCTGAAGTCTCCGTATCTGCAGAAGAAGCTCTGCACCACATGAAAAGAGGCGACTGAGATAACGGCGTCAGTGCTTATGCTCTTGGTGACAAAAACATTTGATAAGTGACCTTGTCTTGTCCGCAGAGCAGGTTTTGTGTTTCAGTATTTTCCAAATAAACGCTGTGTTAAAAGGCCCAACGTAAAGGAGTAATGTTGGAGACGTCAGTCGCTCAAAGTGACTATTTGTACACGACCTTTGTTGCGGTATGTCGTGTAAATGCATCATTTTCATGACAGATTTGCTGGGCTCACCAAGACTCATCATTTAACACACGTACTGTAATTGGGAACTTCTTTGTGAAGTCACATAAGTAATTATGTGTCACATTTAATCAGATGTTATGTATTTGCGAAAGCCACATTTTCTCTGACACGCTAAAACAAGAGAAGCAACAACCAGTGCTATTTTTTTCCGTGCAAAATTAAAGCCTGATGGTGACAAAAATGTCTTGTTTAGTTCTTCCTCACAAGTGTCAAAGTACATCAGAGAGGCTGAGCAAGGGGGAGTACTGCAACACCAGTCATGAATTGGATTATTAGTGTTTTCATGAACCACAAAAATAACCTTTAACTTCTACTCTCCACAAAGCTCTCATACAACCATCAAATCCTGCCCTAGGTGGTTACTGCCCAAGAAAATCTCAGCATTTTCATCTCAGCCGCCTCCAGATCAGACTCCTGAGCTGAGCTTTGAATGAAGATATTATACACCCTCCTCACTGTCTGTCCTCCTTGCACCATCACTTGTCCACCTGTCTCATTCTCATTCATACACATGTCCTCTGTCTTCTACCCTCATCTGTCTGCTCACCCTCACCACAGGTAACACTATCATCTGTAACATCACTGTTTATGGGGACTCCTGCCTCATTTGTTGTGCTAACAGTGCAACACTTATCTGTTAATGTCTGTTAATGACAGTATTAGTTCATTAGTATTAGTAATATTATCATATCTGTTTTTTATTATTATTATTATTGTTGTTGTTGTTGTTGTTGTTGTTGTTACTTTATTTATATAGCACCTTTCATACAAGAATTGCAGCTCAAAGTGCTTCACAATAAACATTGGAACATTAAAATTAGCACAGGGTGTAATGAAAAGAAAAGCCTAAAAATTAGATGAAATTAGAAATTAAACAAAAGATCCAAATGAAACGATGAAAAACAATACAGTGTGGCCTAAAACAGGGGCTAGTTAAACGCTAGAGTGACAGGGTAGGTTTTTAGTCTTCTTTTAAAGATAGCCAGTGAGATGATAATAAGAATAAGAATAAGAATAAGAATAAGAACATTACTGACATTATTGACATTATCAACATTTTTCAAATTAACATTGTCGCTGTTGTTGTTTGTAACTTTTGTGTGTAACTCACATAAAGTTGCAGCGAGAAAAAAAACACCATTTGGAGTCACATCAGATAATTTTTTAGATTCCAACTTTATTTACACCCTCTTCAGTTACAATGTTTCCGTCAGTGCTGCGAGTGGAGAAGAGTTGTTGCTACGATTACGTCATCGCTGACGCCCCCCTCAGACTGATTCCTATTGGAAGGCAGAATAGACTCCGCCCCCTCCAGCCCCTCAATGTTCATATTTGATGAAGACGCCCATGAGCTTTAACAAGGTGCTAAAAAGGAAACGTCACTCATGATCATCACTAACTGATGATTTAGATTTTTTTTATACAATTTTAACTGGTATATAGCGACAGTAGAAATATCCTCACCTTAAACCGGGGTGAGAGGGCGGGAGGAGTCACCGCAGTGAGCCGAGTGTTTGTTTTCGGCACAGGCGGTGAGGCGCCCATCGCCCGGGCTCTACACACACACTCACACACACTCTCACGCACACTCCGAGTGTGTTCTGCGGCAGCATGGTGGTGTTTTCGGCTCTGGCGAGGAGACCTCTGGCCTCTCGGCTGTACCGACACCTCGTCAGCCAAGGGCGCAGTCCGCCTGTCAGAAGATGCAACCTGGCGGCGTGTTCGACCAAATATGTGCTGTCACAGAGTGAGTACAACACACACACTCTACTCCACTCAATCTCTCATTAGTGTGTGTATACACAACAATATGTGTACACGGTATGTGGTCTTAGTCTGGTTTTAATGTATTTCTTCGTCTTCACCAGTGATCATGTAGTACAGTGATCACTGAGGTTTCCATCTTAGTTTCGTCTAGATGTCAACGTTGGTATTTGAAGTGTCAGTCCTTCATTTGATAGATCCCATGAAGTCTTGAGGTCATGGTTTCATGAGGTCTTGGTGTCATGGGGTCAACGCTTCAAGCTTGAACTTAAATTATCCCCACAAACCTCCATATACGTACCTGTCAAATCAAAATAACTTCAAGTGTGTGCAGTGGTGACTTCAGTCTATTTGACTCATTGGTGAAGCAGAAAAATGTGTTGGACTGCAGATTGTTGTGATTTTGTGGGAGTAAAGTAGATACCACTTGATATTAAACGGTATCAAATGGTAAATACCATTTCTCTCCATCCCCTTGACCTTGAGAAAGCAACGCTAAAGATTTCTTATGTATCTAGACCGCTGGTCCATGTACAAATGGCGAATAAGGACCTAGGACCTTGAGCCTTGAAGGTGCACTAGATGTTCCATCAGCGCTTTAGAGGGTTTCCACTCAAACCCACTAAAACATCTTCATTAATATCTTCTATCCCATGTTTATGGGGCTGTGGCTTTTGCTGCCGCGGTGCCCTTGAGCAGGACACCGACCCTCCACCTTTGCTCCCTGAGTGCCACAGGCTGCTGCCTGCTACTCAGACTGTGTGTTATCTGCCTGGCATGGAGTCTGTTTACGCACCACATATTATGACGGCTTTAAAGCAGAGGTCATATTGCGTAAATATGTGCACTTGTTTACCGCATCTAAGTTAAGATTTCATTTCAAAACGGTTGTCGGGAGTGTTTTCCTCTCCTTTCAGATCTGCGGTTACATTTAGCCGATGCCAAAACCGGTTTGACAAGTCCGAGCCTCGTCACACCCTGTGACATAACACTGGTTTTGTTCAAAGGTACAGAGAGACAAAGAAGAAGAATCAACTCATAACCAATTCATATGATTTCACACTCGAGGGCAACACAGTGTTGTGCACTTTGCCTGATCCCGTCGTCGGGTCTCCTCCCAACAACACAAAGGGCTTGTGTGTGTGTGTGTGTGTGAGTGTGTGTGTGACTGTCTGTCTCCGTGAGTCCTGCTTTGGACTGATGTCCTGTCCAGGGTTCACACCACCGTCGTCCCATGAAAGTTGGAACAGGCTGTGACAGAACGACTATTTCATATTCCAATGTTACATGCTGGATTTGAAATAAAATGGGGCGAGTGTGTGGAGGGAATAAATATTGCAAAGAAATACAACCAACCCCCTTTGACCAAATAGTGCCCCATGAAGGTTTATCAATCCAAGATACAAAGCAGAGACACGGCTAGATTAGATGATACTCAAGGACCAGACAAAGTTATTGGCCAGTGATGGACTTGAATGTTCTTCATTGAATCTCCAGGCAGTCAGCTGAGACGCTAAAAAGGATTTAAGAAAAAATGCTCGTCTGCTGACCTGCTGATGATAAATGATAAACATTGATGCTGCAACAGTCGGCGTCCATTTGTTATTGTTGTCACTCACGTTGTGTGGGCTGTACCTTTGTACTGTAGGTAGTGCATCTTGTCCTTACAGCTCCAGCAGCACACTGTGCAGTATTGTTCATACTCCAGTTCGTACGATGAGCAGTTTCATTGATTTCCCAGGGAGAGACTCACACCATGTTATTGGGAACAAATTCATACTGCATCTGGACATCAAAGGTACACTTTTTCCCAAACCACTAAATTAGGGATGTCCGATATTGGCTTTTTTGCCTATATCTGATATGCCGATATTGTCCAACTCTCAATTTACCGATACCAATATGTGCGCCGGTAAACGCTTCGGGAGCGCATAGGCACTATTTCGGTGTAATATTGTATGATAAATAATATGATAAATGTATTTCGGTGTATCGTTTTTTATAGTATCGGTTTTAAAGCAAAAGAAAAAATCCGATACCGATATTACATTTTCATGCTAATATCGGGTCGATAATATCGGTGGGCCGATATTATCAGACATCTCTACTTACAATTAAAATCAAATTGAAATTAAAATTAAAATCTCTACACTAAATCCATTGAATTCTTCATCCATGATGCCTAAGAATCATTCCGCCTATATTTACCGATACCGATATCAGCCGATACCGATATGTGCGCCGGTTAACGCTTCAGGAGCGCATAGGCACTATTTCGGTGTTACGCACACATTATTTTATTTTTATCGGTTTTTATATTATTGGTTTTAAAGCAAAAAAATCAGATACCGATATTACATTTTTATGCTAATATCGGGCCGATGTTATCGGACATCTCTACACTAAATCCATTGAACTCTTCATCCACGATGCCTATGAACCACTCCGCCTACTACAGAGATAGATTAAGTGCTGAACTTACCGGAAGTACCTTAAATTACTGAAATGTTCAAATTTTAATGGTACATGGGTTGTAGATACTGGTACACAAGCCTAGAGTGCCCTCGCGCAGTTGTCAGTGTATAATGAAGATGTGAAATAATATGTTAGAACAATTTCACATTCAAGTCGAATCTGAGTATAAGTCGCACCCCCTGTCAATCTATGAAAAAAGTGACTTATACTTTGGACTCAGGAAACAAAACAAACTTGCAAACAGATTTTTGACAGTTTAGCATCGGTTGTATTTTGTCTTGCCGTTTTTATAGTTTTCAAACTTTGAATTGTTTGAATGTATTTTGTGAATTGTACGCATCGACCTTGGAAATAGTTTCAGTCGCTCTGTTCTGTGGTCGACCTTGGTCATGACAGTGTTGCTACAAGTCATGTGACTATCATCTCTCCCTGTGGGGCTCAGATTTAACCCACGTCATGGTTTAGTGAGTCGGTCAGCACACGCGCACACACACACACGCACACACACACTCATTTCCTCACACGGTGCCAGATGAGAGATGCGGTATCCCCAGTCGGACCAGTTCAGCTCGGCTCTCTGCAGCCATTTCAGCCAGACGAACAGAGGCGGGAAACAATGGGCCGCATTCTTTTTGCGGCCTTGCGAGGGAAAGTCTTTGTGCAGATTATAGAGTGAGACTGTGTTTTTCACCCCCCATTTGTTCAATTCAGACAACTTCTCAGGTTAGTCTAGACGAGCTCCAGCTCTGGGACAACAGGGATTGATTTCATGGCGGTCGGAGTGTTTTAGAATGTTTGGGTGAATTCTGAGCACTGAGGTCAAAGCAGCTCAACTCAAACAGAGAAACACACAGATGTCCTGTTTGCTGGAGCGTGTGGTCCAAAGGGGCTGAATATCCACATCTGTTCCTCTGTGAGGAGGAGGAAACCTGGTAGGCTGCCATAGAATCCAGCGTGTCACGCTCGGCGTGGCCAACCCGCGTCTCCGTGTGTGATTTCCTTCACAGACGGACGAGGAGGAAGTACACGCCGCAGCTCGGCTCTCGATTTGAGTTTCTTCACACTGTTTCCAGTCAGGAGGATATCAGCCTGTGTCACTGTAGCTCAGCGGTTCTCACGGTCACAGGACTGAGCACAGCTCACGTTGCCTCAGAATGGATTGTATAAAAGCGCAAGAAGCAGCGGAACACAACGTGAAAAGTAGGATTTCGGACTTGCCGACAGTTTTGCTGATGTCTTGGCTACTCAGACTGTGATATACCCCGAGGTTACTCCGTACTTATGTTTTGTTTTTTTTCTTCTGCCCGCAGTGCATCCCATGTGGCAGGTGCCCTTCGAGGTGCCCGGAGGCGACCGCCAGTCTCCCATCGACATCGTGGTGCGAAAGAGCGTCTTCGATACGGAGTTAAAGCCTCTGGAGATGGATTACGACCCAAAGACCTGCCAGCAAATCTGGAACAATGGCTACTCCTTCCTGGTGGAGTACGATGACACCACAGATAAATCCAGTAAGTAGCGTGTGGATATTCTGCTGACTCATTACTGATAAAACTCTCTGTAAGTGTGTCATGAGGCTGCAGGAACAAGGTTGGAGATGGTTTGTTCAGGTCTGGGACTGTAACCAGTTCATTTCTGGCTGATTAGATAAGCCAGAAGTGAAACAGCGCTTGCCTCGTATCTTGATATCCTAACGTGAGAGGGAAATTTGAGATTGTGGCGAGACTGTGTTTGATTTGAGGGAGTTCTGGCCCTGATTATTTCACTCCTGTGCAGAAGATGGCGTCCTTCATAGAAAGAGAACAATATCAAGAAGCCTCTTAACTTTGTTTATGTTCAGCTTGTGACTGCCATGTGACTCACAGACTTTTCACAATCTCACTGTTGGTACACGTGTGCGATACCTTCACAACTACAAGTCAGTGTTGATGCAACAGATTTTTTTAAAACCTTCCTAAGGTGTTAGGGTCGCCACCGACCCGTTTTGAGTTTCAGCATACATAAAAGTACTTAAAAATTTGTTTATAGAATCAAGACTTTTTGACTTTGTCAGGAACTGACATCTAACCAAAATACAATCAAAAATTTTTTTTTTTATTAATTTCTAAAATGCTCTGGTGAAAAATATGACTTTTGGGGTGTTAGGGTCGGTTTCGACCCGAGTTAAAATATTCAGTTATAAAACACTAAGAAATGCCAAAACTGAAATCATAAATACACAATCAGCCAACAGCATATAGCCAGCCCTTCCTCCAACCACTTGAGCTTCATTTAGGGGTGTTGCTCTTTGCCTTTTTGCATACATAAACAAACGGAGTCATACTAAGGCATGTCAGGGTTAGAAAATTTTTTGAAATTTTTTTGTTGAACATTTAAGAAAAGCGATTTAGAATCTCTCAGTAATACTCAGGTAACAGATCAATCGTTTTTATTGTGTTTTTTTTTACCTTTTTCTCTAGAGATTCATTTCCCAGTGTTATTGATTGGCCTCAGGTATACTGAGGACCAGGGTCTGTCAAAACATGCTGTCAAAACACCAAAAATGTTGAAATATAAAAATGTAGAAATATTGAAAACAATATTTTAATGGATAAGGGAGTCCAACCAGGTAAACGAGAGTTATGAAACACATTGGATGTTAAAAAAATTTTTTTAAGGGTATTTTAGGGCTGTTTTAATACATGGGTCAAAAACGACCCTACACCCCGAAAGGCATCAAAAAGCTAACACCTTAGCAAGGTTAATTCAGCAAAGGGCTTTGTTGTAGGATGTTCAGAGCTTCTTAAGATGAACAACATATTTTGAAATGTGCCACCGTTATTCCCTGCTTGTCATGTAAACAGGGAAAAAAAAAAAGTGAGGTAACACTGTGATAGCGAAAGGATGACAAAGCAAACAGATGATGTAATACCCAAAAAATAAGCTCATGAGCACATCTGCTGGTGCTCTACTGTACCCCTCTGATCTGTTATGCTTTTAAATGTCCCTCAAAGCATCTGTTCCTGCTTATCTTAACGTTGTTGCAACTGCCCTAACTTTGCCCTAAGTTTGAATCACTTTTTTGAAGTGACATCAAGTGACCTCAACCCTTAGATGCACACGTGGGGTCAAAAATGAGCACGGAGGTTGTTATTCTTCAAAATCATCACAAAGAAAAATTGTAATATATTCAAATTCAAGGTATTCCTCATTAAACATGAATGTGACATGAGACAATATTTTTCTATATTTATGTTTTCATTCATTTTAAGAGAATTCTCAATATTTCGAGAATTCTAATTGGAGTCAAAAATGAGCCCACTTGTGGAAGAGTGTAGGTATTGGTAGGTTGTACATCCAAGGGTTAATCCATTTATATTAAAAAATTTTATGGTACAGTACTAGCATGAGATATGAGTTTAATTTGAGCACATAAATTAAACTGC
>OMPJ01046307.1:33387-55887 GCA_900312935.1 Carapus acus | reverse complement strand
GCCAACGCCTGCTCGATCCAGCGCTTCCTGGACCACGCGGGCGATGTTCTCTTGGTGGAGCTGCTGGGCCACCACAGGAATGATGCCTCCTGTCCTGCAGCACAAAAACAGACAATAATACTGGTGATGAAGATGATGAACATGCGTTGATTTGGAGATCTTCCATCAGAAGAAGTAGTTCCTTGTGTGTCACTCACCTAAGGTGAATTTCTTTCTGGGAATGAAGGGATTCTCCCAAAACTGAGCCAGTCTCATCCATCACAGCAGCTCCTGTGTCATCACAGCTGCTCTCTATGCCCAGGATCAGCCTGGAGCTTCCCGTTTTCCCACACACAGACCGGCCGGGCAGCCTTAACCCGAAGCCGGTCAGGCTGGACAGGACGGCCGCTTTACTCCGAAACATGGTTAAATCGCTACAAAGTCGTTGATAAATCCACCGACATCTCCGAGTACCACGGAGCGTAATTTTCAAATGTTTATTCTATGCTTTAAAAACGTAGACTGATATCCGATGGCGATAATCTACTGTGGAAATGAACTTCATTTACAAATAAGGCCGGGACAGATTAGACTGTGGTGCATAACCTCCCAGTATCTGCTGGTGTTACAGGAAAATAAATCTGTCTCCCGCATATATAGTTTGACAAGGTTCCGCATAGATTTTTACGGATAGTGCGTCTAAAAAACGCATTGCCGCGCCGTGTTGCGATTTTCAAAATTCAAACCAACTAAACACAGCAAAGATCCGAAGAACAAAACGTTAAACAAATCAAAAACTAAGTTGGACGAAGCTAAGTTCGGGGGAAGGTTTAGTGTGTGGCACTCGGCAGGCAGCATGGAGAGCGGTGCGGGGCTAAAAACAGACGGGCTAAACCAGCGAGAGGCTGTAAGTGTTCCGATCGTCACCTAAAACAGTTTCAACAGTATCGTTAACGCCCAGCTAGATGTCATAATTATTACCCATTTTGGATAAAAAAATGTCCCTGTGTTTCCAATGGGACGAACGTGGCGCTGTTTTGAGGCATGAGGAAGCCTCTCCGTCTGTTCGTGCTGTGGTGCATTCACGGCACTGATGTTGTGTTTGAAACGTTAACCGGTCTACAGACACACTATTGTTAAAGTACAGGTAACCGCTGTGACAGAACAATGACAGAAGAGCATTTGAGACAGTTTGGGATTTGTACAGTCGTAGATGTTCCGTATTTATCGCGGTAATGCGTCACTCAGTGAATCGCTTGCCTCTGTTTCACATGTATTGGGAATATTTTTAATTTATTACATGCCGGGAAATCCTAACATGGCATCAATGATTTGCTTATGTGTATGTCTGTTTATAAACCTGATTTTTTAATTGTTTGTTTTTCCTATTGCGTTTACAATGACGCGAAAAATGATTGTGTTATCGAAGAGGTTGATAAACACATGCGTTTGGCATTGGACCATGAATGCACCATTTTTTGTTTTTTTAATGCACGGCAATTTACTCCAAATTTGTGTAAGCCATTTTAAATAATATATTCTGTATGACAGAGACAGTACCCGGCTCGTGTGCCATGCTTTACTTTTCTCGGGTATAATGTTTAAAAAATAAAAAGTAAAAAAACAACAACTCTCTCGCTTCCGCAACATCCCGGAAGTACGTTGGATATTTACAGCTCCGAGTCCGTGATGTTGACGTTACCCTCCAAACACGCACCACTACGTCGCTTAAATTTACTAAAGTGTGTTTCTTCTGTGGAGAGGTGAGCGGAATGGTTTTGTTCTCCTGTCCCGGCGTGTAGTCAGTCAGAGAAGGACACGAATGCAGTTAAATCCAGTCTTCAATCCGCACTAGCCCGATCCCACCACCGTTCCTCAAGCAGCATGGAGCGCCCGGCCTGCATTGTGGAAGAGCTGACGCCGTATGTTGTAAGTGGGGCCCCTCCGACAGCCTACTACATTCCAGATTTCATATCAGAGGCGGAGGAGACCTACCTTCTCCAGCAGGTGTACAGGTCTCCAAAGACCAAATGGACGCAGCTCTCAGGCAGAAGACTGCAGAACTGGGGAGGCCTGCCTCACCCCAAAGGAATGGTGGCAGAGAAGATCCCAGAGTGGCTCCAGCAGCTCTGTGACCGCATCTCCTCTCTGGGAGCGTTTGGCGGGAAGACGGCCAACCACGTGCTGCTGAACGAGTACGGACCGGGCGAGGGCATCATGCCGCACGAGGACGGACCCCTGTACCACCCTACGGTCACCACCGTCAACCTGGGCTCGCACACCCTCCTGGACTTCTACAGGCCCGTTGGCGACCCGGACGGACCGCAGACGGAGGACAGACGCTTTCTCTTCTCTCTGCTTCTGAGGCCACGCAGCCTGCTGGTGCTCCAGGATGAGATGTACCAAAAGCTGCTCCACGGCATCCGGGCCCAGGGGGAGGACACCCTGAGCGACGCCGTCCTCAACCTGCCTTCCGCAGGGGCCCAGCAGGGGGAGACTCTGAGCAGGGGGACGAGAGTGTCGCTCACCATAAGGCATGTCCCTAAAGTGCTGAAGGCCAAGGTCCTCCTCGGGAAGAGATGAAGAGGAGGGGGCAGGGGCCGTGCAGACTCATCACATGTGTGTGTTGTGCCAGAGACGGGGGGAATTCTTTTCATTATCATGAGCTTTAACATGTTTTGCTATGTTTCTATTGAAAATAGAATATGAATGACAATGTCTGACAGAAACTCGAGTGATTGCCACGAAAACGGACGCTGTTCCTGTAGCAGAAGATTTGCAGACATGGACGTTGAGCTTTTGTGATTATGTACAGTCAAACTGATAATCAATGAGCAAAAGGTTCAACGGAATTCTTCTCATGTCCACATTGAAGACAATATGTACAGAAATACTGTATCTTCTAACATATATAATATGATGCAGAATGAAAAATACTAACCAATGTATTGTAGTCACCGTGTACAAGTGAATTGCATTTTTCTGCCAACCAGACTTAATAAATTAATCAAACAAATATCGGTGGTTGGACCTCATTCTGGTTTTCAGAAGCGAAGTGATGAACTGTGTCACCCAACAGAGTAAATATGTAGCCAAATATTAACCTGACAAACCGAAACCTTTGCAGACGTTAGCGAAAATAAACAGAGGCCTGACAGTAGGTCTCAGTCTTTGCGTTAATCCTCATAGGCACCAACAAATTTGACAATTCCAAGGTGACCATTCTACTTCCTGAGGCCATCATGCCTTTAAACTTACAAATATGTAAATGGAAAAACGCCGTCAAGTGGTGTGACACAGCAATGACGTTCTCCCTCCGGCTATTCTCCTATTTCTGATTCACTGTGCTTTGTGCGTCTTCGCAGGAACATGCCGGAACAATGGAGCCCGAGGCCAAGCGTCGCAAAGGCTGCTCGCCGTCGGACTCCGACTCGTGGTCGGCGTCCCCTGTTCTCTCTGACGAGCAGACGCGGGACGTCGAGCTCGTCGAGGCCTTCGCTGTGCCCATCGTGGACAAGAGGGAGACGTCCCGCCTGGTGCGAGAGCTCAGCTGTCTCTACCCCCTGCGGAGCCTCCAGCACGTGAAGAGGGTGCGGGCGTGCAAGGAGAAAGGCAGCCGGCACCCGCTGGAGATCCTGGTGTGTCTCCTCAGCGACGTCCCACATGTCCAATCGAAGGGGCCCGTCAGCATTGGACACCTGCTCCCGGACGACAAAGTCAGCAGCGCGGGACTGGGGGACGTCTTCGTGGTCCAAGTCCCAGCCTGCGCCCCCCTGACCCGCCCCCAATTCGAGCTAGCGAGCAAACACTGGCCCACGTCATTTCACGAGGACAAACGCGTGACTGTCGCCCTGCAGGGGGCGCTGTTCAGCCCAGAGGAGAAGTCCAACATGCAGACATACATGATGGCGGCTGTGACGGCTGCTCGGGCGGGGGCGCTGTTGGGCACGGAGGCCGTGGGGGCCGTGGTGGTCGACCCCCAGGTGGGGAGCATAGTGGCAGTGGGCCACGACTGCCGAGGTGAGCGCCCCCTGCTGCACGCAGTCATGGTGTGCATAGACCTGGTGGCGCGGGGGCAGGGCGGGGGACGCTACCGCTACCACAGATTCCCGTCCTGCCAGTTCACGCCGCCCGGCTCCGCCTCAGAGGAGAGCGAGAAGGCCGGGCAGCCCTACATCTGCACCGGGTACGACCTGTACGTGACCCGGGAACCCTGCGTGATGTGCGCCATGGCGCTGGTCCACTCGCGGATAGGCCGCGTCTTCTACGGGTGCCCCGCCCCCGACGGGGCCTTGGGGACGAAGTATAAAATCCACACGCACAAAGACCTGAACCATCGCTTTGAGGTTTACAGGGGAGTGATGGAGCAGCAGTGCCAGGAACTCCAACAGGGGAGATGAATCAGGGAGAACCCAGAACATTCTGTAATCTGAACTCACTCATGGCAGGAATGTTTTACTTCATCTGTCTTTTGTGATTAAGTTTTAATTGCCAGGTCAACTCGTCTGATTTTGACATTTTTATGTCGAGACTTGTGTGTGGCAAAGATCTGAGCTGAGTCGGATCAGCTGAGGTTTTGTGCCACCAGGTGCTGAAATAGACACAAAGTGTCAAAGGTTGACGTTGTATCAGGGTTTTTTACAGCTGCAATGCCCCGAATCACAATCATTGTTTCACATTTCATTTATAGCAAAGTCCAATTACTGATTAAAGGTCCACGGTTAAGGCTATGCAAATGAGACTTTGGTCCCGTCAGAGCAGTGGAATGTTCAAATACTGTCCTCGTACTGAGTCCTTGTCTTGAGTATTCAGTGATTCCATCATCGTGAGTAATGCACCGGATGAGAGAGTTTGAGGACACACACATTTTAATCAGTCAGAAACGTCAGGACTGACAGCCTCGGTCATAACAAAAAGGTTAAAATTTAAACACAAAGAGCTACATGAGCCACAGTAAACATCTGTTTACTTCTCGCGTCTACACTAGAGAAATGTCTGTCCTTCATTGATTGACACATGGGAATCGTGCAAATGAACACTCGCTCGGCATGGATGAGACGCCCGTCAAGAAATAAACACTGAGCCACAGGCTCCTACGCTTGGGAAGTAAACCTTCAAGGAAACAAAGGGGGACGCGCGCCGCGGCTACAAACACAACTCGGGCTGCCGTCAGAGAGAGAGAGAGAAAAAAAGCTCCGCCCACAGCCTCGCCAAGGAACCTGGGCCCGCCCAGGCCAAGCGCCTCACACTCACATAAGTTAGTAATGCGGATGGCATCGTCTACAAATGTCACTATCTGAACACCTCGTCTGAATGAAAAGGACATTTACACAAACTGTACAGGACCACGCAGCGCACACACACCCGTGCGTGTGTGTGTGTGTGGGGAGGATACAGGGGTTCACCCATCATGGCGCCTTAATACTTGTTGATGCCGAACACTCGGACTCCGTGGAGCTGTGGCAGCTTGGGGATCAGCACGCTGAGCAGCGAGGCCGTGTTGATCACAAAGTGCGCTTTGTCGTACTTTGTGTAGAAACTGGCCAGGAAGTATCTGAGGAGCACGACACAGCAGTTACATCCTTGTTAGGAATCGGGAAATATCACAAAGAAGGAGTTTCTGTTGCAACTGCTGCGAGCTAGAACACCACAGAGACGTGAAATCAGTTTTTTTGGGAAGAAGTGTTTGACTTGTATTTACAGGATGATTGGAGAGATGGTGAAGAACTTTCTGGATGAGGTGAACTGCACGCCGTAGTCTAGCTGCTCCCAGTGGGTCAGCAGCCGGGCTTTGCCCTGGTCTGGGGTCTCAAAAGGTGTGCCCTTCACCGCGTGCATGAAGATGTACATGCCCTAAAATATATCGCCACAGCCAGAAAAACACATGGAAAATACAAGAAAAACCTGTTGAGTGAATTCGTACCAACAGCAAAGTTTGGTGGTGCAATGTTTCAGGCGCCACACCAGATTTGCTTTGTGCTCGTGGATTAACTTGATAATATTTACATATCGAAGGAAGCAGTTTTCCGGGAATTGGAAAGCTTGATAATACAGAGAAAATGAATAAAGGCAGGACGCTGATAGCTGAGCTGTAATCACTGAAGCGCTGCAACATGACGTAACACACAATGGGCTTCAGTTCAGACTGCACTAATTGTTCATAGTTTCCCCTTATTGCCAGCTGCTCCCACCACACACACACACACACACCACATTGACACACAAACAATGAAAGGCTGGCCCAGAGCGCGGCAAGGAAATCATTAGAATGGGTCACCTGTCAGTGTGTCACAAGGGCAGCTTCCTCAAAATAGAACACAAACGCGCCCACACACTCACTCCAGGCCCAAACGGAGCCAGTGGGAACAATATCCAGGCTGGTTTTGCCCTCCTGTCCTCCTCTGGGGTGTCTCAGACCTCGTGCCGTCTACTCACAAAGTTGTGTATGACGTTGGTGAGGGTCCAGACCACGGGCACGCTGAAGAAGGGGATGCTGAGGAGCACCACGTGCAGCAGCCCCACGCCCAGCGCGTAGGTCAGCCAGATGCCCCGGCTGTTCATCACCTGGGTGTTTGGGTTCACCTCGCTGTGAGCCACGCCCACGTTCATGTTGCTCTGCCAGGGACGGCGACAGAAAAACAAACAACACGTGTCTCTCTCTCTGTGCTCAAGACGTGTTGGAAGTGGCAGACACGTCACGCAAACACGCTAAAAACAGCCCTCCAATCGTCCCGCTGTTTTTTTGGGGCCAGACGGGCACTTTGACCTCCAGCTGATAAGAGAATAAACGTTGCATAATGTTACTCAACTTTGCACCATGGCAGACTTGAAGTTGCCTCACTGTATTCGTGAATATATATTTAAGTCTTCAAGAGGGGCAACTGGAGTTTGTAAAGCAGAATATAACAAAATAAAAAGTGCAATACTTTAAGAAATGTTTTCGGGCCAAGTCCCTGTTGGTTTTTTGTATTTTCTTATTTGGTCTGGAGTGTCTTTTTCACATGATTTCCAGTGTTCTAAAAAAACAGATAAAAATTCCTTGGTTAACCTGACTCACGTGTATGATTCAGTGTAAATAGAGAAAAAAATTTTCACATAAAGTATTAAATATATCAAATTGAAGCGTTTTCACACAATAAAAAATACAGTGAACAGACACTTTTGTAAAAATGTATGATCTTAGCTATTCGAGAGTAGAAATGGAAGTTTAATCTAAAGGATCAAGATTTGAATGGATGCAAATACTCGAACCCTGCAGTATCCCAGTCATGGACAGGCTGGAGGTACGAGTTAGAAAAGAGTTACACTTAGAGATAAGAACTGATGAATAATACAAGCATATTCACATGTGACCTTAACAAAAAAGTTATACACAAATTCATAGACAAATTGCAGATTACTGAAAAGAGAGGCCTAAGGTGAGTTACAAAAAACACAAAAGCTTACATACTTCAGTTTAAGACACAAAAATCTGGATTTTGAAAAGACTCCGTTATAAGACAGAATATGTCAGTAGTAAAAGCGTTTGGCGGCACAAAAATAATGATTCCCACCCATGATGGAGGTTTTAAACTGGTCAAACCCTCTGCTGGCCTCGTTGGGCTTAATCTTGTAAACAAGGGTGCAACTGTTTTCACCGCCAGGCTGTAGACAGAGCCAGGTCCATCTATCCCCGCCCTGCTGGACGCAGCCGCCGCAAACTAAAGCCTGAACATTCCGGGTGTATGTAAAGGACGTGCGGGTGTTTGGCTCACCGGTGGCGGCGGACAGCGGAGCAGACGGAGGCGAGCCGGTCCAGGTGGGAAAAGCCTTTGCTGTGCCTGCTGATGTGCGCAGTGAGCGGCGCCGCCAGCGTGTAGACTGAGCCGTGAGAGGGCGTGGGGGCGTGGGAGGGGCTGGGCCACCCGGGTAACGGCCGCCCTGAGATTGGCCTATCAGGCTACGCAACAAAAGTGGGTCAACAATGACAGTTCGAAAACACTGGCCCTTCGGCTCCCCAATGACAATTGGAGTGCACTGATTTCTAAAAGATGAACCTGGACGAGCAATATTTGGCGTGATAAAAAGAAAAAGAGAATAACTAGTCGGGTACTTGGCTTAACAAAGTTTAGCCAAAGAGGAAGAGGAACTAAATAGATGGACATTGATAATACAGTTGGTTCAAGTGGGAGGCAAACATATAAACACAGCTTGAGTGTCAGGTTCGATTGACCATGTTGTTAACCATGATGGTTCCTCTCATGGTACCAACCATGCATCCATTGATAACTCACCTTGTGCTATGCCACAGCCCACAGAGAATAGTCGCAAACATATTAGTAATCTGCCTGATGACGCTACGCAAACTGGTCTAAGGGACCGACCCGTTAGACCATATCCAGGGTGAAAAACGCCACTCTACGCAAGGACCCCGCCCCCTAATCACTTTCAGCCAATAGGCGCTCAGTGTGATGGGGCGCCTAGGATACGCCGTTTCCGGTTTGTTTGTCGTTCGCGGGAGATCCCAGAGGAAACTGCATGGAGGTATAAAACTTTCCCTCCCACCGCCTTTAATTTTCATATTTTCAGATTAAGTTGTTGTTGTTCCGGCTGAGGAAAAAGCGAAGTTTTCGATCTTATTCACATTGGCTAAGTATGCACCATGGCAGCTGTCGAGGGCTCCGGCGCCCTGCTACCAAAACAATGCTGCTGTTGATCGGTGCGAGTGAGGCAGGTGATAAATGAGAAGCTTACCAACGATGTCAGACCTCATTTTGTGGGTAGACAAATTATGCACTACATTATTCGCGCTTACTGCATTATATCTGGACCGGGTCCCAGGGTGAAAGGCGCCCTGTTTTTCCATCGGTCTGACCTCGGTGTGTGTCTGCACAGGTGGAGCCATGAAGCAGCTGCCCGCAGACACCGTGCGCCTGCTCTCCAGCTCCCAGGTCATCACATCTGTGGTCAGCGTAGTCAAAGAGTTGGTGGAAAACTCTTTGGATGCTGGAGCCTCAAACATAGACATTAAGCTGGTACAGCGTTTACATTGTTTCAGAAAATTGCTGAAACAATAATCACATCATTTAGCAGATTTTGTAAACAATGTCTGCCTTTGTTGGACACTCCAAATGAATGGAAATTGGCGACAGTCTCTGAGTGTTTTGGTGTGTTTCCAGGAGAATTATGGCCTGGAGCGCATAGAAGTGCGAGACAATGGGCATGGAGTCAAGACTGAGGACATGGCCGTCATGGCTGTCAGACACTTTACCTCAAAGATCTCCAGCCACGAGGACCTGGAGCGACTGGAGACGTATGGTTTCAGGGGAGAAGCTCTGGGTTCTATTTGCGCCGTGGCCGAAGTAAGTGTTGGAATTCTGTCGGAATATTTTTGGACTCACTTTTCCACCACCTACTTTTGTTCAACCTTTCATATCCTTTGGCATTCTCTCGCAACCTTTTCCTGTAGGTGTCTGTCACCACGAAGATAGCAGAGGATGAATTCAGCACTCAGTACACGCTTGATTGTACAGGGAAGATCATTTCTCAGAGGCCATCTCATCTGGGTCAAGGTAAGGGGCAATTGGCCCTTTGTTTTCAAACCAGCAGCAACAGTTTAGCAGGCAAAACCTAAAGATAATGTGGGATTGTGTTTTTCAGGCACCACTGTGAGTGCACTCAAGCTTTTTAAGAATCTCCCTGTGCGAAGGCAGTATTACTCCTCCTCCAAGAAGTGTAAGGAGGAAATAAAGAAGATGCAAGATGTGCTCACAGCCTACGCCATCATTAAACCGGAGCTGCGGCTGACCCTCACTCACAACAAGGTGGGAACAATTACAAATACAAACACACAGGTCCAAGTCATCCGCAACATGTTCATCCAGCTACCACAAGGTGTCCTCACTTGTCTACAAATAAGTAGAACTACCTCAGCTTGGCTTCTTATAAGGCATCATTGGTGACCATGTTGTTTTAAAAACTCCTTTGCTAACTATGACACACAAGTGTTGTCATTCATTTTTCCAGTGTGTAACGACTGCTGCCCAAACTATCACCAAATTTTGGAGACTACACAACAGTCTAATCACACTTCACATTCCCTAAGTGTATTGACTACATATTACTCAGGGTAATACATCTTTGGATATGTTCACTAGATTGTGATCCTTGGTTTGGATTTTCTCTGGTGATTGATCTAGTGTTGGAAAATGGCAAAACCTGTGGAACTTTTTTTTTTTTTTAAGATTCTGACTTCATTATGTATTCAGTGTGCACATATGATCATTTTTGGCAGTTAATGGTGTAGCTTGATGTTGTGCACTATAAGCAGGAGCTCTTGTTGATTGCGAATAATCTGGTGGTACAAGTGTTGGCCATGGGTACAGCACTGAAAGGGGCCTAAAATATCACTTTTATGGAAATCCGTTCCGAATTTGTCAGGGGGAGGATGGTGTGCCCATTTTGTCCAATCAGCACTTGCTTGCCCCTATCCTGTGTCTCCTACTCTGCTCTTCAGCTCAGCTCCTGTTTCACGGCTTCTTCAGGAACGGTTTGGAGCGATCCATTCACATGTGCCAAATAGCATATTTAATAGCTGAGACATGCCCGGCTGCAGAGAGCATGCTTTCAGAAATCAACACCCAGAAGATATACACTCTGCCGCGGACACAAAGTTGCCTGCCAACCTCTTGCCTGTATCTGAAAAGCGTTTCGGGGACGATCTCGGTAATGGCCTTACTACAGGTTTTCGAATGATCAATATGGCAGAAAAACCTACAGTAAGTTCACAGAGCGAACACAGTCGCTGGTGCCAGGGCGGTCGTGATGTTTCCTCATACGTGCTGCGTGAAGCCGCTCTTACCTGCTGTGTTGTGTCATTCCAGGTGGTAGTTTGGCAGAAAGCGAAGTGTCCCGATCACAGAGGTGCCCTTCTTGCCACTTTGGGGTCCAACATCATGGCAAATTTGATCCCCTGCCACCACTGCCAAGAGCAGCCAGAGGTCAGTAGCGAGGAAAAGTGAACAGAGAGGAGAGGGGACAAAAAGGAGAGGTTCTTCTGGCATTTCACAACTAAACTTCTGCTCTTTTCCACCGTTTGTTCCGGCTGACTGATCAGATTTCGATCAGTAATTAACAAATTGACCTTCACTTTGCTCCAATTGTGTTCTCATGCATGTAATGCAGTCAGCAGTACATCACATGGTTCTGACTTTGCGCTTCCATTGGTACTCTGCAAAAATACTGGTGCTTGACTCGGAGTATGACCTTTCACCTGTCTCCGTGAGGGGTTGTCCTCTGTTGGTCCCCGACAGCAAGACCTGTCAATCGTGAGCACCAGGCTGATGATTCCACCGGTCAGCTTTACCTTCAGCAGGAAGGCTGCAGCCTTTCGTGGGTGGAAGGTGCCACTCCTTCTCCCATTAAGTGACAGTAATGAGAAACGGAGAGAAGCATATGTGTCCAGAACCCAAAAGCAGGACGTTTATGAACTGGCCTGCGTTGCTGCTGGTAATGAGTCTCGGGCCCTGTGGAAAAATGTGTGACCGTTGACCCCCAACACTCTGGGCACCAGAAACAGCTTTCCAGTATTTTTTAACAGCTGATGTCGACTTAGTCGTTTCAGCATTGCTGGATTTTGGGCAAATTGTCATTTTGGATCAAACTTACTTTCTATGAATCTCCATTTTCTCAAACTAGGATTGCATGATGTAACAAGCAGATTTCCACCCAGAACTTTGTTTCTGTCTTCACCTGGTGGAAATGTGCAGAAAAGTTGGACCACTGCTGCCTTTACGCAACCAGATTTTAAAGCTGTCACTCAGGTTCTAGTAATCTAGCCACTGTTGGATGTGTGCAAAATATAAAGCCACAGTCCTGCCTCAGCGAAAAATAATTAGTTTTAGATAAAAGTCCAGTTGGATGGCTTGCAGCCAGCTTTCTGCTGGGCATGTTAATTTGAAATTCTTATCCAACGTCAGAGCCTTTCCCTTTCCACTTGCTCACCATTTGACACCCATCTGCTCGTCTTACTTTGTTTCTTAACATATTATGTTGTTGTTTTGCCCTCAGATTTTATTAGAAGGCTTCCTCCCCAAACCTGGAGCAGATCAGTCCTCCACAAGCTCTGCCAACCACGACAAAACCTTCCTGTTTGTCAACAACCGCCCTGTTCAGCACAAAGATATACTGAAGGTGAGGTCCTGTGCGAAACAAATCCAGCTAATGCTTTGTGATTCCACTCATGCTTATTTGTTTTCTGTATTTTCGCCCACACGCTTTACAACCAGTTACTTCGTCAGCACTACTCTGCTCAGTACACGGACGAGTCGGCCCGAAATCGCTACCCATTCGCGATGCTTAAAATCACTCTGTGCGCCTCCTCTGTGGACGTCAACCTGACGCCTGATAAGACTCAGGTCCTTCTTCAGAACAAGGTGGGTTCTAATTATTATACCATGAATTTACTGCACCAATTTACAGGATCAATATTGAGCATGATGCTAGGCTACTGTTAATAATGAGCCCCGGAACAAGCTGCAGTTGACCTGTGAATTCATCACCAATAGGGGTGTAGACCTGCAGAAAGAGAGGAAATTTTGTGGTCTATTTTCAGGAGGCTGTGCTGACGGCTGTGGAGGCATTGCTGATTTCCCTCTATGGCTACCGGCCACCGACTGAGATGCAGCTTGGCCAGGGAGCATCTGTTGTGCCAGTTCCTGAGGCTCCTGAGGCGCCATCGCCCGGCCCGACAGACCAGGACAGCTGTGACATCACGGCAGCGCCAGACACGTCACTACACAGCAGCTCGTCCTCCTCCGTGGCAGAGGACTGGATACTCAACCAGATCCCAGGTGGACTGGAGTCTAACTTCTCCCTGTGTGGTGACGAAATGGCACAGACCTGCCCCCCGTCCGCAGAATCACATTTAGCCGACAAATCACCTGGGAGGCCCGCTGACGTCGCAGGATTGAGCGAGGACCAGTTTGATGCTGAGAACTGGAGCAAGGGAACCGCTTTGAGAGACTCCACAACAGGAGAGCCTCTGCAGCCGGTCAAACTCCATCACAACGCAGTCCAAACTGAAAGCAGTGCAAACAAAAAGATGGTCAACGTCATTGCGGAGAAGCGTGCCTGTCTGACGGCCTACGATCTGATCAACAACCGTGTCACGAGGGCACCGCTGTCTCCCGCTGCCCTGTTTGAGAGGGAGGCCAGAGCGGAGGTCCTGAGGGAGAATCCCACAGCCAGCCCGCAGGATGTCGGCGGCGGCGTCCACCAGAGATGGAAAAATCTGAGGGAGGAAGACCGTAAGAAGTGAGTTTCCAGACCTTCACCTTTCCCAGCAGTCATTTCCATTTCTTGTTATTTTGCAGGGCTTAGGGGGGCGCGGGGAGGGGGTCGGACCTGTCACTTGCACGTGTAAAGCATCGCCTGGAAATGTTGTCGATTGGAGCCATGTTTCAATTTTCCAGACAACTGCGACTAACCATGGGTTTGGTTGTCAGCGTTTGCGCAGTAAAACAGGTGTAACACACGATGGCCTACCCTCCATTTTACTCACAACATCGATCTGTACCTTTCTCAAAATTCTGCATTTAATGAAATGTCAAGTTCCCTGTCTCATCTTCGCTTTAAAGGCATTGACAGTCCCCACAATTTATCTGAAATCACACGATACAGCTCACAGCCAAATCTACTGTAGTACTCTTCATCACTGGTTGCAGGAGAAATGAGTTGTTTGGCATGTCATGACCAGAGTTGGCAAAGGAAACGCATTCTAATTTCGAATTTGTGTTTGACCTTTGCCCTCCTTCAGTCCCTTCTTCTGGGAAGGAGAGGGTAGTAACAGTAAAAATAGCCCATGTCAGGATCATACATAGAATAGGTGTTTGAGCAGATCTCACAGTCATTAATAACTTCTAATGGCATCCAGATGCACGTGGACAGGACATTGGTCCAAACTGCTATCTTCTCATCTGCTCCCACAAATCCACTCAGCTGGCATCATGGAATAACACCATCACACCGCACTGTGAGAGCACTTCGGCCTAATTACGTGTGGCGTGCCAATTTGCGGTAATTGCAAGGTTGGAAAAAGTGTATCAGCAGTACTTGGGGCCTTATATAAGGTATGGAACAATGTATGGAAAAAGACATCTGCTCAAAATCCTGCCTGGTTGTTGCTAACTGAGCCATTAAGTAAGATGCAGCCAATACCTGGCCTCCAATCAGCTCCACTTGTCCAGTGCCCGTCCTCTCTTAGACGTTTGACTCTCACAAGTTCAAGAGGAGGCCAGAAGAAGAATGTGGTGCTGATGGATAAACTGTAACGTTTTACGCGAAAAATCTAAGCATGCGTGTGCACAGATGACCGTTCCTAATGGTCCATCTCCCACCAATATGCAGTCCAGAACTATCGACATCACCGAAAATGACCCCCAAAGAATTCAGACTGCAACATGGTGAGTGTTCTGCTGCAAAAATGGACGCAGTCCTTCGCTTGGCCGGTGTGCACAATGGAGTTGAATTAGGCAAGTGTGCCGGTGCAACATATCGAGGTGACCTGGCTCCTCTCAAACCGTCTCAACATGAACCCCTTTAAGCATTACAAAAATAGGATTTATTGCCATGTGGTCGATTTGGATAGTATTATATTATACACGTGGGTCCAATAAATTGTGGGTAGTATTAGATTATACATGTGTACCTAGTAAAGTGGTTCCTGACTGTATAGGTCAAAACTGACTCATTTAAATCATGGAGCAAGTAATTTGTAACACGATACATGATGTAATTGCCACCATAATTGCTACTATTTTTGTTCCTCATAAATTCTCCGTTGAACCCCGTAGGTATGAAGAGAGGGCTAAAAAGCAGCAGGAAAAGCACCAGCTACAGATCAGCCTCGCCTCCACTACAAGACCCGAGGGGCCTGAGAGGTCGAAGCCTGGCGAGCAGGGCCAAAAACGCAAGGCCCTGCTGTCCAACCAGCAGCTGCTGGATGAACTCTTCTCCGCGCAGCCCCAGAAGAAGCCCAAGAGCCCAGCGGCGGCAGCGCCGAAGCAGTCACAGCCCCTCCGGTGCAGCGTGGCAACCTTGCGACTGCGCCTTCAACGCCTCTCGTCCCAGACCAGCTCAGCGCCGCGGGGCCTCAGTCTTGTAAACCGGCTGGCCTCTCAGAGCGCCTGGGTTGTTTTATGTGGTCGAAAGATCATGTTGTTAAATCCATTTCGGGTGGAGGAAGCCTTGCTGTTTAAGAGACTTCTAGAGAATAATATTCTTCCAGCAGTCAGCCTGCAGAACCCTATACAGTTAACAGATGGGTAACGTATCATGTCCTTCCTATCAGCAGAATGCCTGAGAGTTTCCCTCGCAAAAGAGCCGCAGATTCATTCCGCGTTTGACTACATCAAGAAATCTGATGCTGCAATGAATCCTAATCGTGGCTTTATCAAGCACATTATTCTCTATTTACGGTATGCCAAACATCTGCTTGTCTGTTTTGTTTTTAAGAAATCTAGGGGGTGCTGAGTATACTGAGACTCTGTGCAGCATGGACAAACAAGAGGAACAGCTGACTGGAGGATCCCTCCTCTCTGACCCCCGGCTGGTTGCCAATGGCTTTAAAATTAGAATTAGACCAGGTAAAGCACGGACTCACTCCATCAGAAGATTCGGACCACCATAGACGCTTTCACATCCATTTTTCTATTTTAAATAGACGGGTATTTCTCTCTCCTTGTCTATCTTCCTTTGTCCTGCAGGAGAACTGCATTAATTCGAAAATGACAATTAATGACAAAAGACTGAGTTTGTCCAATGTCCGTCACCTTAGTTGACACCGTGTCCTCAGTCTGTCTGTCTGTCTGTCTGTCTGCATGCATGCCTGTCTGTCTTGGACTTGGATGACAATGGCTGACATTTAGGAATCCTGAGGAATTTTAATTTGGTGATGCCTGTTGCCTTGGGTGTGTGGAACTGTGGCAGCCAAAAAAATAAAACTGACAATCACACTATTTCTGCCAAATTTCCTGAATGCAAAAAAATCACTCTCAGCTGCCACTCCACACCAAAGATTACAAAGCAATAAAAGCAGTAATGCTGCAGCTCTAACCGCCACAGAAATACTTCACATGCATGTGGACACTATTTAGTGCCTTTCCAAATTCATCTAGCAACCATGCTCGTATATCAGAAGTATGAATTGCATGTGATTTGTAGTATTTCCTAATGAAATGCAAAGCTATCAGTCTTCTCCATACAAGACAACTTCCTTCCAGTCTTCTGGGGCTTGTATTAGTCATTTAACACTCCATTTGGCCCTTCACTTGCTTGACTTGGTTGTCATTCCTGTTGTAAACCAGAGTATTTATTTATTATTCTTTCCTGGAGATAGTAATAGTGTCTGGAGTATATTAATCCTCATTTTCTGCTTGCTTTGGCCAGGCCCCGTATTAGCGCAGAGACATCTGGAGGTGACGGCGATGGCAGACTGCGTGCCTTTCCTCGGCGTGGAGGACCTCAGGGAGATCCTGACCGCCGTACTACACAGGAAGGCCAAGAGCGTGCGGGAGTGCCGGCCGCTCAAAGTCACAAACTACCTTCAAGTAAGACATACTGTGGACACCACACAAACATCAAGGTGACGTTCAAAATGAGACAACTTCCTCTTCCTGCCATTGATGAAGTATTTGCATCTGTTCATTTTCAAAGGGCGAAGCGGTCCGACTTGCCCGTCAGTTACCGACGCAACTGTCGAGGGATGATGTGGAGGACACTCTTCTGCGAATGGAGAGGCAGCTGGACGGAACCGAGACGAGCTGCATACATGGTAGACCCTTTCTGCACCACCTCTCCGATGTCCCATCTACAGATGACCAGGCTCAGGCTCTGTTGAGACCTCTCAACCTGTAGCACATCCTCAAGACGAAGAATCACTTCTATCTCATGAGAGGGGAGGATGCCGTACAGCCCACTTTTCTGGAAGAGTGTACCTTAGGAAGTGCATTTAGTTCGTAAAGGACACACTTGTCTCCGGAGGGCTACAACTTGCAAAATGTCACTGCTTTCTCCCTCAACAAAACAATGCATTAATTGTGTCTGTGCTGTAATATAATAAATAAGTTTCTCCACATCAAGTCGATTGATCAAGTATATTTGTCCTCATTTATTCAAAGAGTTATTGGACACACAGTTATTGGATTCCCTGCTGAGAGTTGCTCACTACCACCGAGCATCATGACAGCACATGGGGAATCAGTTGACAGGCTCCAAAGAGTAAATGAACACAGCTACTGCCAGCTACTAACCATAATTCTTTTCCCCCATTAGTGCCAGCCGCTCGACCTTAAGTATTGACAGATAGTTGTATGGAAACCCTGGCTGCCTGGAGTGCTTTAGAGATTTGCAGTGTCATTTCAACCACAATGTTTGAAAAATACTTGACACTATGCGGCCTGGTAATGGTGTCACTTCCTGAAGACATCAGTCTGCACTAGTTTGTTGTTCATTCTAACCGCTCAACATTGTGTTTTAATCATTTGCCAGGATTCTGGTGAAGTCCGGTTTCCCGGTCCAAACTGAGAGGTGAGAGGCTGATGGCTGCTCAATAAGCAGCTCTGGAAGTTGTATGATTTGGGTGTTTTAGTTATTCTGAGGGATGTCCGATATTGGCTTTTTTGCCGATATCCGATATGGCGATATTGTCCAACACTCAAGCTTACCCATACCGATATGTGCTCCGGTAAACGCTTCAGGAGCGCATAGGCACTATTTCGGTGTAACGCAAGCATTATTTTATTTTTATCGGTTTTTATTTTATCGGTTTTAAAGCAAAAAAAAAAAACGATACCGATATTACATTTTTTTGCTAATATCGGACATCTCTAGTTATTCTATTCACAATTGCCTTAGTCCTATGCTGTGTGAAGTCTAATCAGATTCCTACAGATTCCCTGATTTGGTAAAGGTAGTAATATTAAGAACACCTGGTGTACACTGACACCATTTTCTAACTGTCGGACTCAGATCAGGTGAAGTCAATTTTCCTGCCCAAAATGGGGACAATATCGGCTGTTTACCCCGTTTATTCCCCAATTTAAGGTTCATAAATCTGTCACCACAGTATCCAACTAGAGTGTTTTTTGCTCTGGGAATGTCAGGGATTCACAATTAGGAGTGATATACTGTACTGACAAACTTGTGCAATATACAGTGGCTCTAAAGCCTCAAAGTTCAGCCCTCTTTGCACCACTTGCTTCTAAAGCGTGTCACACTGCTAAGTATCACTTGAGTGCACTGGAGAGCAAAAACACTTATAGCCACACGAGGTTGTCACTCACTACCCATTCGTATGGACACTGAATCCTACCGTGGGGAAAAGTGCAACCCGATCACTTATCCTATGATAATATTATAGTTAGGACAGCAAAAGGTCAAACCCCAGCGCACATCTTCTTTTTCATGGCCTGTGCTACGTGAACGCCCAGATGGCTTCAGCATTACAGCAGAGCCAACACAAAGTGCTTCGGAGAGACCCTCCGCAACCCAACTCCATCACACCTTCGCCCCATCTCCAAGGTCCTGCTCACACTCGCGTCGGAAACGTCTCGCTCGCGGAAACCTGCTTTGCTTGTGAGAAAGTCAAACGTGTATGGGATAACAATTTAGCCTGTGCGTGCTGCCTGCAGCGTCCAGGAAGTATATTGGAGTAATTGGAAGGATTAACTGAAGATCATCTTTTGACCATTTGACGATACTGTCGGAGAGGTCAGCAACGTCTCGTTTTCACAGCTGTCATTCAAACCACCTGTTGGACAGATTGAGACTTTTTCTGAAAATGACTGCGGCTCTATGTTAATCGTCAGTGTGCCGTTGGTATGGATTGCAAATATTCAATTCCAAATTATTAGATACTCATTTTACATACAACGTCATGGTGACAGATATCTATCCTCCTGTTACCACCCTAATGTGCTGAGTTACTGCGCGGTGGGTCATGTTCCGCAGCCATAGTATCTGTGTACCGCTCTCACAGCAGAGTAACCCGGCACTTTAACAAAGTCATCAAATCGAAAACTAAACGACAAGAACTATAATTAACCCCATTCCCACTGTATTTTTGGAACCGCGGCTAGAAATGGTCACTTACAGTACCTTGCCATGAGCTGAATACAGTCTACTGATGTTTGGAAATGGGAAACTGCAAACAGAATAATGACGTTGCAGATCTGTTTCACTAACAGACAACAGTTGAGTATGACGACATCACATTGGGATATACTTTGTCCTTAGCACAATTGGTGAAATACTGTAGTACTGGCCGCAAGGCATTCCACTGCTCATAATTGCATAAAAAGTCAATCTTGTGTTTTTTCCTGCGGTAGATGCTTCTAGCGAGTAATGCTCTCTGCTTTTCAGTCTGAAGGTCTCCAATCTTAAATCCCTTACACCAGAAAATAGCACTTTATTTCAAATTGATATGCCACGAACATATTAAAAGCATTTTTGAAAGTTGAACCTCCCTCCATATCAGTAAATGTCAGACTGTGTTTGCACAGTCTCCTCGGTCTATCCGCAGAGGCTTAGCTCTGGAAAGTCCCACTCCTCAGTCAACAAGCGTCTTGTAAAATCAATTGTGTAAAAATCTGTAAAAATGTACCATAAATGCTTCTCGCACAATGTCCAGCTGTCTGACACATACCTGATTGCAGTCTACATCCGTCTGTGTTAAGACCATAGGCACATTAGCAGTAGACAGGAGGTTTCCACAATCTGCCCGCCTTCAGGCTCCTTGGAGGAACATCCATTCTTCATCACTGTCAACTCCCTGTCCCAGGAGGCACCATGCTTCATTGCTTTAGACCTTTGGATGGCTTTGGACCACATATTTTGCATGTCATCTGGCCACTTCCTGAAAACAAACACTGCCACTAAGGCATTTTGTAAACATGTCTGGAGTGAACAGCAAATGTGTATTACCTCCAAACATCCAGTAGCATCACTCAGCCATTAATCATGAGATAGTTTCCTAGTGGTGACTTTCAGTCTAGGGGTAAGAATGATGATTCCTCAGCCTTAAGTGAAAAAGCAAGCGGATTTCAGACGGAAAGGATAAATCATTTCAGAAGTGAAGACAGGTAGCGTCCAGCAGCTGGACATCTGGCCCTTATCGTGTCCCAGACTGGCTGATTTTATTGCTTTTCATTGCTTTCTGTGGACCCCAGAGAGATCTTCATAAACAACCTGTCATCTGCTCTGACATGTTGATGATAAGTGATGATAAGTGATGACGAAGTGAACACTGAGAGGCTCATGTACTGCACCATGAGAGCTACACAATGATGGGCTTAGGAGTAGGGATGTCCGATATTGGCTTTTTTGCCGATATCCGATATGCCGATATTGTCCAACTCTCAATTTACCGATACCGATATCAGCCGATACCGATATGTGCGCCGATAAACGCTTCAGGAGCGCATAGGCACTATTTCGGTGTATCGCAAGCATTATTTTATTTTTTTTGGTTTTTATTCTATCGGTTTTAAAGCCAAAAAATCTGATACCGATATTACATTTTTATGCCAATATCGGTCCGATAATATCGGTGGGCCGATATTATCGGACATCTCTGCTTAGGAGTCCTCCCTGAGGCACATTTGGATTACTTTATACCACAGTGATGGATTTTTGATCTTGCAAATTACTCAAAAACCTGATTGGCCAAACAGAAATTATTTGTGACAGAGCATCTTGTCATAAACGAGTGTTACATATAATGAGCTCAAGAAAGACAGGCATGGGATGTCATCGAAACATGCAAATCAAAGCGTTTCAGTAACAGGTCCTTTTAAAGATATCCTCTGTTGATGACAAAAGTTCAAATACATAGTGTGTCTCAAACCATAAAGAGGGAAGCAGTGCTAAGAAAACTGAAACTTTCTGGGAAATTAAAAAGGTTTGTCATTGTCAAACATTTGGTGAACCTGCTCATTGCTCCAGGACCTGTATCAATCTCATGACTGCTAGCCCCCCTCAGTAGAGTTATAGTATGGCATGGCGACCTAGGTAGTTGACTATGAAGTAGGTGGGGTACATCGATACTTAATTTTTTCGATAATCCTGAGCCATAATTGTCTGTATAATTTCAACACTGACAGACTGAGCAGGGATGTCTAGTGAGTTTTGAAAAAAACATATTTTTTCTGCTGTATTTTGACATCTTCATCCGTCATCATCGCAGTTGTTGAACCACGTTGTCGTCAAGGGAGACCCCTGACAAATAGGGATTTGTTAGCAGCAACACTTCTCCAGACAAACTACTCTTTGCACATCTGCTTAAGGCTCCAGATGTTTTTGGATGCACCTGGCAAGCCCCTTTTCCCTCCCCCAACCGGTGTCCATGGCCTAAGCACCGCAGTCAGGATAGGGGCATCCCTTCCTTTGTCCAGATGTGAGGAAAATGTTGAGGTCCGGCTGTAGAATTAGAGGTGATAGATGCTGCTCCTCGCAGCCAAATCACTCACGTCAAAGGTCAATATAGAACACTGGCAGCATATGGGAGAACATAATGGTTGCTTTATTCACTTGGACTCTGTGTGGGACTCAGAAAGTTCAACCACATTTGTAACGCTCCCTTTTTCCAGCGGTGACCTATCCACTTTGTAAAGGTCATGCAACTGAGGGCATTCTGAAATTGTACTGCAGCTTGTATTTCATTGCATGGGTCATAATCACAAAAAAACTTCTGATGACTGTTATATTTGCAGACAAAAGCAGACAACACATAATTAGCGCACATTGTTTCCTGTAATCATCAGCTGTCCAATCCTCCATGTGAAAGGGGAGCAACAGCTGCAACCTTAAACAAAAGCATGTTTTAATTCCTTCCTGGCGATTTTCCCCACTCTGTCAAAATCCCGGGCAGCTGGAGGTTGAATAATGATGAGCGGAGGAGGAATGCAGGTTCTATCCATTCAGATTCTATTAACCTTACACAACAGGAATCCAGTCCAATAACGGGGTCTCCAGCTGCCTTGGAGTGCGCCCTTACCCCCTCTCGCCCCGACATCCTTCTTCCCGTTCTCTCACTCTCACTTCCTCACCTGTCAGAGGTGGAATGTCGCTGGCGGATGCAGTTCTCCAGGGTCTCGCTCTTGACAGATGCAGCCATGCTCTGTCAAAATGTTTCCTAGCTCCTGTTCTTCGAGTCGCCTGAAACAAATGGAGAGCAGCGTGTGTAACGTCACGTCGACAACATCGGAAGTCACAAGGAACAGGTGGTTTTACATTATTCACGGTATCACGTTAAAGCACAAGGAGAAGCATTTTGGAGATGTTCACCAGGACATCTTACACACAGTTTAATATCCATGTGATGTAAAATTCTCAAAATATTGACAATTCTCTCAAAATTGATGAAAACATAAATATTGCCTCCTGTCATAAACACATTTAATGAGGAATACCTAGAGTATGAATATATTACATTTTTTCTTTGTAAAGATTTTGATGAATAACAACCCCTGGCACCATTTTTGACCC
>OMPJ01046307.1:15366-33367 GCA_900312935.1 Carapus acus | reverse complement strand
CCCGACCCCCACCCCCACCCCATCCTCCCACGTGTGTCTAAGGGTTAAGAGAGGCAGATTTTGACCACCACTGTAAAGGTGAGCTCCAAATACACGTTTGATCATAAAGCAGACATGTTCATGTGTCAATATCTTTCCATAATTGCCAGAAATAAGATGAAGTGTGGGGGTTCAAGCTACAGATATCTGATATTACTGAAAGTAACGCTACCAAATTACATTCAGTGAACTGGACAATCGGTCCTGTAAAACTTACTGACCTTTCCCAAAGATTTGATCAAGTGTCGGGGAAATAAAATTCAAATATTACGCCACTGATTCGGACAAACTGACCACTTTGGTGCATGCACTATTGTAGCCAACCGCCATTTTGAAATTTTGGCGGGTTTCCGGCTCTGTCGCATCAAAAATTGTTGTAATGGCGGGTGACGTCAGCCTCAACTAGCCGGCCGAGGGGGGAGACCGCAAAGTTAAACGGAAGAAAACAATGCCAAAAACACGCCACGGTAAGACAGAAAATGAGGAGGATCGAAACGAAACAATATATGTTACATAGAACGAAACAACGTAATGTGCTGCAGTTAGTGGGGTGAAATGTCCTTCTTGTAAGTGCTGTTAAGTTGCGCCCGTTATTCATGTCAGTTACCTGATTGGGTCACCCGCTGTGACGTCACACACAATGGTGGCGGTTTGTTTACATGCTCATCCGGGGAACACTCGATCAGGTAGATATGTGGGTTGTCTAGAAGATGGATAGGTAGGCATTGACGGACCACAGAATCACTTCTATTTCAGATGATGTAGCTCCGGTGTCGTAACTATTGTGGTCTTTCGATCCATATTCTATAGCGGTAAGTTTTGTTCAGAAAAGTTCCCACATTTCTGCTGGCGGTACTCGTGAAGTATGACCTGTGGTCAAGGTGATGAGTAAAGTTGGACAACATCAACCGAGTCGCTTCGCTGTTCTAATTGTGAGAGCACTGAAAACTGAAGCACTGAAAAGTTTCTTTGGGAAGTTATTGCAGAACATCACTTTGTGAAACAGACCAAATATGTGCCTGCAAATTGATTGGAAATACGTTTCCCTCTTCTCCAGCCTCTCTCACAGTATACATTCGGTGGGCTGAAGTTCACACTTTTCCTCCTGGAGCGAAGTGTCATGGACCCGCTCCAGCCTCTGTCATGGCAGCTTTCCAGCCTCCTGGTAGGAAAGGAAGCGGATCTCTGGGGCACAGCTCAGTTCGCCCTCTGCTGGGTGGAAGCCAGGCATCCATGGATCCACCAGTGCAATAGGTCAGGCTGTCAGAGTGGAGCAGGCCTGCCAGCAGGGCCATCAGTGCGAAAACAGCCAAGTCAGGAGGAATGAATGAAGTGTGCAGGTGGAACGAGGTGCAATGTGTGTTACTGGTGTGCGACGTGGCCCTGCGCACCAACACACACGCACCAACCAATGCTGCTTATCAGTTTACACCATGTGTTTAAGACATCTCAGCTGAATCGCTGCAGGGCGATCGCGTTTGTCATCTGATGGTTTGCGGTGTTGTGATACTGCATGATGAATGTTTTACACAAAAGGATTTTCCAACTGACTCTGTGTGTACCTGATGTCAGGGTCACTCTGGATTGCAAACAAATGGACTTTAATGACAAACAGTTGTGGCCTTAACTCTTTAGCTTTATTAAGTTAGTTTCTTGTAAAATGCAGTAGGCTGATCCTTGGAAAAAGGTCAAAGAAACAGAACTTAACAAACAAGCTGGAAACTTTATTTGTGAGAAAATGGATGAAGAATTGCTGCATTACATCTTTTATCGTTCTGGCTTGTGACTTTATACCAAAGGTGGTTCCAAAAGACAACTGCTAATGGACACATTGGCATATCTATAAAACACAAATTAGCAAAGGTATCGATATCAGTTTTTACAACTCTGTAGCAACCAATTCTTTCTATTGGTGTGCCATAGTGCAAACTGTTATTTGTAATACAGAGCTTAAACATGACCCCAGCGTCCATAAATTTCATTTTCCCTGCTTTTCTGTCTTAAATATATCCTCTACGAGGCTGCATTCGTCGTGTCGTCAGTTCAAGTCCCTCCACCCAGTAATGAAAATGAAGAGGCATTCAAGTGTGCTTGGCAGGTTGGGCTGTTCGAATGGAAGTGAGGAGGCTAAATAACTGACTGGAGACTATCCTTGGTTATGTGAGTGTGTGTACATACGATCCAGCGAAACAAAACAGAAAAGGCTTTCATCTTGGAGAAACAGCTTCACTTTTGGTGGCGTAACTGCATACATTTTAAAAAGCAATCAGGTACAAACATGAAACAAAATATGCACTGTACATTTAAACTGGTGTTTCAGTCTAACAGCAGCAGTTTTGGATTTCTCCTGTGTATATACGTGTACCAACCATTTGTCTACTTGAGGTTGACGAGTCTCTGCACTCTGTCATTTTATCCCCAGAGGATTTCTGTTTCCCCTCTCTCCAAATGTTTTTTTTTTCCACAAACAGGCAGCTTACTAAAAGGTGCAATAAATTGTTAATGAGGAGGGATGTGAGGTGGTGTGGATAGTGAGGCGTAGGCAGCGTAGTTTGCATTTTGGGAGTATATTCTGCTGGCATGTTTGAATAAATGGTGAGAGCAGAGCACAGAAATAGGTCAACACGTCAAAGCTTTTGGACAACTTTAAAAATTCTGTTAACATCCACTCCCCAGTCCTACACGCGCCTTGTGTTCCTGCATCCACCTGGCCTCAAAAGCCTTTGCCCTAAAATATGGATATGGATACAAATTAACAATGATAGAACACGACGTGCTGATTTTGAAAGTGCCACCATGTACAAAAGGCCGTCAGATTGTTTGCCTCTACTGTGTTGCTATTGCACCGTGTTCTGCTGGACGGCTGGATCTGGTGGATCGGATGTGTCAACAAGTCTGAAGTTGAGGGCCGGACCGAGTCCCCACAAGCCCCGCCACCGCTGTCCCCGTCGCGCTCGGGGGGCGTCCATCTCATGAACATCCGCATCGGTCCACAACCATGGAGGGGATCATGCCGTAGATGATCTGCTCCTTGTGGTTGAAGTAGAGCATGTTGATTGGGGACATCTTGGTGGGGGTGCAGCAGGGGCCCGCAGACCCCCTGGGGTTGGCCTTGTTCACCAAGTGGGTGTGCGGGTACTTCTGGAAGTGCATGTACTCACATTCCCCAGAACAATAGTTGGCTTTATAGCGCTTGGGGGCAATAATCCAGTCCCAGCCAAAGTCTTCAAAGTCCACGGTGAGCGGGTAACGACAGCATCGGGACTCGGGTGAGTTCTCGTCGCAGTCCAGACCCGAGTGTCTCCTGGTGCGCTTGGGGTTCTCTGAGACCTTCACCTCCAAGAACGGTCGCTAGAGAGACGGAGAGAGAGAGAGCGTGTGCGTGTGAGGACCTCTACTCATGTCCAACTCTTATTACCAGTATTAAACCTCCTCTGTCATCAAGACTCAAAATAATACTCTTGTGTGCATATCGCTCATTCAGAAACACAAAGTTGCATTAGGAATGTGGAGCTGAACTTTAATGCAACCAAAAAAAAAAAAAAAAGGTTTGTGATTATGGAGCAGTGGGCATTTAGCCAGATGAACCTGCCGGATTAAAGCCCGTTGAAGGTCTACAGGCCTGCGAGGAGCTGCTGTGCATGAGGCTCCAACTTATACTAACTCCCAAAAGCACTTGGCACTCAAAGTTACACTTTGAGATTTGTCATTTTATGCCAAGCTACAGTGATAAAGATTTTATCTCTGACCAAACCACAAATCTGTCACAAACACATCAGCAAGCAGGTGGTTTTCAGAGATATCTGGAGCCAATACCACATCTTCACCAAGCACATCATAACCACATCCTCCAACAAGCTCTCCCTCATCTTAGATCACGTGGCTAAGAGAAGCTGGGCTCACCAGTCCTTCCTCTCCGGTCTCCACGGTGGTCACGGCCAGGTCGTTCCCATTCAGATCGAACGCTTTAATCTGGATCCCCCAGTTGGTGTCCGGCTGCCGGAGCCACACCGTCAGCACTTGTTTGACGTCGATGCTGTGCCAGGATCCGAGCCCGGCGTCCACGTCGATCTTCAGGGAGCGGATGCGGATGTGCCTGCTCCCCTCCGTGACCGGCATGAGGCGGGAGATTTGGAGGAAGACGGTGGTCGCCTCGGCCGCCGGCCGCAGGTGCACCCACAGCTGCGCCCGGACGATGCGGTTGGCTTGCAGCTTGGGGGTGAAGGAGAAGAAGCAGCAGCTCGGCTCTCCATCCACCTGGACGATGGAGTCGGCTTGAGAGAGAGAAGGAACGGTTTTGAATACGTATATCCACGGGGGCGCTGCTTTTGCAGACCAAACCACACCGTTACGCGCGTCTTTACGCACACACGCACTTCTGACCATCGATGGTTTAAAAAGATAAAGCGCTCAAAACCGCGTCTGAACGTGTCAAAACTATGATTTACAACTCAAGATTTCTCACAGACTTGCGCGTAAAATGATGTAACGGACCGCGGCGGTACGCGCGTCTCCCGTCCAACCCCACAAGAGGACACAGAGACACAAACTCACGTTCGGTCCCGATCATCATGATGGTCTCGGTGATGGCGTGCTCGTCGTCGTCCTCCAGGATGACATCCCTGTTATCGTCTCCAAGCACGTCGTACTGGTCCAGCAGCTGCATCAGCGGCGGCGCTTTGGGCAGCAGCTGCCTCACCGTGTCTCTGCTGATATTCGGGGCGTGTTTCATCCGCAGTTTGCTGAGAATCTGCGACTTGATGGCGTTTAATCGCATGGTTTTGATGTGCTGCCGGACCTCGCAGGTGGTGCACGGCTCCGACTGCTCCGTGGCGGCCGCGCTGGTGGTGGAGGTGGTGGAGCGCTGCTGGAGCGTCTCCGGCTCCCCCAAACCTGCCGGAGCCAAAACGAGCAGCAAACTTAGATAGAGCACAGCCTGAGACAGATGCATTTTCTAAGGTGCGCAGATCAGGAAAGGAGGAAGAAGAAGAAGAAAAAAAGATCTCCCCAGTTTGAGTCTCAGCTCGGTACGCGCCCTGGACGCGGACTGGATTAATGTTTCTCACTGGATCGGCATCATACTTGATTAGCGCGCACCTTTATATACTCCAACTTTAGCCTCTTTTGTGTCGTCAAATACTATGATTGGCTGGACTGGCAACAATGAATTAACCCGACTGACATGAAGCTTTTTTTCCGCTGTCAACCCATAAAGGGAGCAGGAACGGCGAGCATGTGCTGAACGTGTCTGCACACCATAAATTCTGAATTCATACCGGGATTGGCAAGCAACCCGCTGGCAATTACAACAAGATTAAAAAAACAAATTGACAAAATAAAAAAGGATATGCGCGCAGGGAGGAGCGCCAATCAGAGGAAACGAGCTCTGTCAAATATAAACTGTGACCATTAAAAATGAAGTGATGGAGGATGAAAACACTAAATGACACAGGAATCTTTGAAATGGGATCATTTCTGTCGTGGACGTGCAGAAAGGGAACAACTGTGATATTGTTCTGCTGGACGAAAATTCGGGGATAATATACGGATAATTTTAGGAACAAATATCGAATTTAAACTGTTACATGGAGGGGTTAATTATCCTCCGCACTCCGGGACATCATTAAATCAACAGATAATTTTCAGTCAGGACATAATATTGATTCCACCCGTTAGAGGCGCTCGATCTCGCTCCCAACATTTATATTAGGATATATAGCGCCATCGTGTGACAAGTAGTGTAATAGTTAGGGCGATATTCCTGCCTTTCTTTGTAGCTGTTTGAGGGGAAGGGTGCCTTTTTAATCACTTGTTTTCCCTAAACTTATTTCAGCATGACTAAGTTTGTTCGCATTTCTGTCTATACAACAGGGCTTGTCTCCAGTCTCCATGGTAACCGGTCAACCAACGTGGGGACGCACCTGCAGTTCTCCAAAGCGCCGCCAGGTGTCGGTGTTGCACAGTAAAAGCTCCCACGCTGGAGCCTTGACCAGCCGCGTCCCAGCCGCACTTGAGCACCGCTGCAGCTCGGCTCGCCGCCCAGAGCACTAATCTGGAGGGACGTCCATCCCGCGATGTGGAGAGCAGGAGGGACAGAAACGAGGAATTAGTCCGCCGCTCGTCCACGCGGGATTACTTTCCCCCTCCTCACAGATTATTTCGGAGCGAATCGGTCCCTGAAGCAGCGGTTCATCCCGAGACTATACTAAACCGCGGCGGCCACGGCAACTTGGGAAATTGGCGTTTTCCTCCACACGTTGCGTTCCACTTGCAAGTCCTCTCCTCTCCAAGATGTCGCTTGGAACGAAGTCCTGACGACCCCGAGTGGGCTGGTGTCTATTTTTCATTCACCTGGACGACCTTGGTTTCCCACCCTTCCTACCATCGGATTAATGTTTGTGGTCTCGCCCGGGGAACGCCTTTGCTCCAGAGTGTTAAAGTATGTATCTACACCGCTGGATCGCGCACCACAGCTGGCAATGTCGGTAAATATCGATCGTGTTAGTGTTTGATCAGATTTGCCCATGCTGCTCACTAAAGTCAGTTACCATTTTCATCAAAATCACTCAACTCCAATAGCTAATGGACGCGTTGAAGCTCGGGCGCGCATTAACATTAAAAGCCATTTAAATCCATTAAGATAACAGCGGATCACGCAGGAGACTCGGTATGTGGACATCCACATTGCTGTGCCTCTCTGTCTCCGTCTCGTCTGTCCACACACGATTAAGGGCCAGGATGTTATGATGACTCAGGCACGTATCTTTGTGAATGAAGCACATGTTTGTAGAACGCCATGGCACGCGGTTGTAGAAACCGAGCTGTCACTCTGAATCTGGCTGCCAGACTCGTTTAGAGGAACAGATGGGACGCAGGCTTACAATGAGGAGCTCTCGGTGCAGGCTGAGCCTCACACCCTGCAGATCCTTAACAGGCAGAGGGCGTTCAGTCGTAAAAGGAGAGGAGGGGTCGGGATGAATAACCAGTTAATGTGCTAAATAGGTGACCATACGCGGGCCTAAGCCACACGGCAGGGTCGTGCTGGGGCTACCTTCACTGTTCCTCACCATCTGGTATTTTTCCGCGTGACTAATAGAAAAATAAATCACTGACATCCCTTTTCACTCTGTCTCATCTGTGTGTAGCTGAGGGAGAGCTGAATTCCACCAAGGGGACGGGATACGTAGACAAGGACAGGAGCAGGACCATGCAGGGACCGGAAACCTAACCCCTCTCTAACCACCCTCAGCCGGCGTTCTGGCATGGCCGAAATGGAAAGTTTGTGACAAAAGCGACGTCAGCGCAAAGACCATGACAATTTAGGGATAACTTTCAAGAACTTTCAGGAATTTCCAAATGCATACATCAAAACCACCTCAGTCACCTTAGCCTGCGTACCATTTCTACCACCCACCTTTGAGGGACCCAATGCTCCAACGTTCCGGAGAATGGGCTGCGTCAAATCCAAGAAGAGCAGCTCCGCTCTCCAAAACGCCAACTCCACGCAGACGGTGGAGGGAAAGGCCAAGCGGACAAAAGGCGAGAAAGTCTTCCTGGTCCGGTCGGAGACGGATCCAGTGGACGGGTCCCCTCCGGTCAACCCGGTGCTGCTGGAGTACGCCCAGCGGCTGTCGGAGGAGATCGTGGCCCGGGCCGTGCAGCAGTGGGTGGAGGTGGAGCAGCGCTACAGCGACATCCCGTATATTGAATGTGACGTGCCATGAAATGTACAGAGTGCTGGCGTGGAACGGAAGAGGATGGAGCAGCTGAGACCCACGGCCTTCCTGTTTGACCTTTTGCTCCTGCAGACGATGGAGGGGCAGGCTGGGAGAGGTCTCCCTCACAACCCTCTCAAGGATTTGGATAAAAACACTGAAAAGTCAAAGGAAAGACAGCAGAGATGTTAGCTTGGCGCCATGTTTGAATCAGATAATATTTGGATCGATTGATCCAAAAGCATTGTGACCTATTCCCACAACTGTGTCTCATAGCTCAGGCCTCAGAGAACCTGGAGATCCCGTTTCACAAACCTCATTTTCGGACACCGACCTTCCATGACGTCACTAACAACAATGTGGAGCTTTTTCACTGCATTGTTGTGTTCCCCGGAGACATCTGACGTCTTTTCCAACCCCCTGTTCCTCTCTCACACTGCGGAGGTCATTAAAAGATCGTTTCTATTGGCTAAATTCCGAGCCAAATACGCTCATGGATGTAAGGAGGTCACCTACGCGGCCAGCTGGCTCCCTCTCCTCTCGCCGCTCTGACAGAGGGGCTGGATCTCTTCCTCTAATGGCTTCCCCTGAGATTGTGTGGTGCGGCCACTACAAGGAACCTCTCCATCTCTGCTCACACCCCATTATCCACCGCCGCCGCTCCTGTGGAAAAACTACAGTAAATTATCCGTGCAAACAATTGATTTCCTGGACTTTGTGTATAAACAAGCTGTCGAGCAGGTAGTGACGAATTGTCGCGCTCCCAGAGAAAGGTCAGGATTAGGCCTGCCAGGCCCAATCATGGCGACGATTATAGTCAAACACTGAACATTTCAGAGGACCGCAGCACAAAGCTTTGGGTGTGACAGACTTAACTGCAGGCGGAGAGTTGATGAGTCTGGAGGTTCAGTACTGCCAAAGACCTTAATGTTTGTTGGTGTGAGCTCATTACAGCGTCAGAGACTTGTGTGTGTGTGCGCGTGCGTGTGCGTGTTTTATAAGGGTATGTTTGCTTGATCTGGGCAGAGACATCACTTGAATATATCTCGCATTTTTACTCCGCTACTTCCACTGATGTCACTCAGATTTACGCAAAATTCAAACACTACTCATACTGCTGACAATAAGCTAAATCAAAGTGCATTAATAACCAAAAGAAAACTGCTGCGTGATTATTTGCTGTGTGATGACGTTTTCCATGAGCTCCTGCAGGGAGGACAAGCCATAGGAACCAAAGGCAGGACGTTCTCACCACTTGCCTTGGGCCCAGTTCTTTGCCTTCCAGACTAAAACTTGAGAATATAATGGTGGTAACATTTCCGTAATAACTCAACTTTAGCCAATGTGGTACCAATTGTGTCGTCAGATCTGGTGTTTGTGCTCCCCATGTCCATGCCATGTTATTGTGTGTAATCTATAGAGGTGCACAGCTGAGTCGAATGGCAATACTATTGACTGAGGGACTGTGACATATATAGCAAAAGAGCTCAGACATGATGATATATGGTCGTGTATTTTGCTCAGAATTTTCACTGACCTGTGAAGGACTTCATGGCCTTGCAGCATGATAACAACTTGGATTTAGATGTTTAAAGTGAATTGAGGACCACTATCCTGCACAGAGGTTTGGATTTGAGGGGCTAAAATTTGGTTTGGCCATGCAGGAGACAACAGGCAAGTAGCATAGGTCTTCAACGGTGTGTTTTACATGTCAACAAACTTAAAATGAGATGCAGCTACGACTGCACCCCGAGCGCTGGCTACTTGCCTGCAGAGATGAGCAGCCAACACGCCCCCCTGCTGTTGATATTAGGTGTTACTGTGTGTGGTCCCCGGGCTGAAACAAACAGATCAAATCGCACATCGGCATTCACTTTTACAAGGAGGAATCAATCTCTCAAAAACTGCTGCACGGATCAGGTCTTACATTTGTTTTAAGAGGAAGCAGATTGAGCAGCTCAGACTTGAGCCCAGCTGATTGTGGATTTTCAAGAAGGCAGTGGTGATGGTATCATGGTGCAATTTCCTTTTTGCTTAAGATTGGGCGAGGAAGCAGTCAAATTGATGTGAGAATGCACCTCTGACCACTGCCGTATTGTACACAGGACCTGGTGTCGTATAGATGAACCAAAATCAGTCTATACGTACAACAACTGGATACTTTGGAGTGAAAAAGTCGGCAAAATATTCTACATGTGTAAAAGTGATGCCATTACATTGGATAAATGCCTTCTGTGATAAAACATTTCATATATGCAATTTATTTCTGTGTGTAAAATCGATAATAAAGGGATTCTGGTTGCAACATACCCTGTCACTGCAAATGTTGACATGAGGATGTGCTGCTTGGTCGACAGCTTTGGTTGAGACACGCACTTTCACGCGAGGGTGAAAAGTTCACTGGCACGGAGGGCACACAAAAGGATTTAGGAACGGCCACTGGCCTCTTGGTTGTTTGGAGAGCAAATGAAGCCATAAAGCATGAGGGCTTATCTGTGACGCCAAGAGAAAATAGCTCGACCCATGTTTACAGTACATACGGGCTGCTGAGAGCTGCACTTTGGAGTCGGTCGGTGGGAACGGCACATGAGAGCAGTGTCAATAATGCCAAAAACAGAAGGAGAAAAAGTCATCGTGGATGCTTTGGGTCTTTGAAACATCACTTATGGAACATTTCTATGCCATTTATCAAAAGCACTTTTTTTTCCTCGAATTACCTGATTCAGCTTGCAAGGGAATCATTATAATGAGCGCTCGGGGGGGAAAAAAGCACAGCTTTGCAGCGCAGCCTACTGATAAAACAGGATAAGATAAGCACTTGATTAATCTTTGAGGAAATTGCAGTGCAAGAGTTCACTCCTAGCACAGACAACAACAAATGTAATTCAGATTTAACCGTGTACAAATGTGTGAGACAGCAGGGCCGGCACGGGGCTCTGTGCTAAAAGCTCTATGCTGAAAGCTTGCGGAGAGAACATCAAATATTTCCCATCAGTGACCTACTTTGCATGTAAGTGACCTGAAAAACACCAGATTATCACATCAGCCTAACATGCTGTGTACAAGCTGGTCAGACACGTTGTGCAGCACTTGCATCGGCATGCACACAGACTACACGAGCTCTGAATTGGATAATCAACCCCACTTTATTGACATCTTCACGGGCAGCGGTGCCAAATGGGATTCAGGCTGCTACATTAAAAAAATAGGAGGTGATAGGAGGAGCAGATTTGTGAGGAACTCCAAGTAGGGAAGTGTGAACTCAGATTCACACCAACATGTTCAGGCGACTGAATTCTTCCTGCTACACCTTTTTTGGAGTGTTGTTTTGAGACAGGTGGGTGAGGTTGTGCAATAAATACTGTATTACACACCTCTCATCGGCGTAACATTTGATTCAGTTGCAGCCACAGGAGGTGATGGTGGTGGTGAGGAGGGCAAATCGGGTGCGAGTCCTGGTAAAACAGAGTTTTGTGGGACCCAGTGTGCTGCCAACTCTGCTGATACTGCATGTGATTTTATTCAGGCACTGAATAAAAGAGACCCCTCTGCAGGAAGAGGGTTGAGTCTCTGTGTAACTATGAGTTTCACCACTGAACTGCACAGAATACTTCCAGCTCAGACAGCAATGACCTTGATCGCCACCTTTTACGGGCACAGTTTGAAGGTGGGAAGTACACAACAGAGGTACAGGTAAAAATCTACAAAGTGAGGTCCTTCTCTCCCAGCGAGGCAAAGCACTCGTCCACCTTCTGGTCGGTCACCTCCTCCAGCGTCGATGGGTTCCACTTTGGACTCTGGTCTTTGTCAACCAGCACTGGAATAGCAAGCAATTATGACAGAATAGGTTTATTAACCGTTCCATCAAAGGTTTGGCGCAGTGACCTCTTCCAACTCAGGACTAATCTGATACTGCAAATGTCCATAGCAGTAAATGTCAATAACCGAGATATATTGTGTAACATTTCTATTCGTCAGCCAAGATCCTGCTGGAGCATCTACGGGAGAGGTTGATGCGGCGCCATCGCTTGGTCAAATCAGTCAAAGCATTAGTCAGTAGCTTAATCGCATCATATGATCTGTGTGAGCTAAAAGGCAAATAAAAAGATTTCTTCGATAATCCTGTGGTTGTCTGAGTGCTGTGTTCACATGACACGAAATCTGAGAAATTCCTATTCATCGGTGAAAGGCTGAGAGCCCCTCGGGGGGGGAACTCACCGGCTCGGACACCCTCGTAGAAGTCGAAGCCCCTCTGTGAAATGCAAATAAAGACGGTTGAAAATTGAAAGGTACAGACGAAATGTTCCCGTGGTGGATGTTCTTTTCATGATGGCGTGTTGGATCTGTACCATGCAGGCTTGGCTCAGTCTGTACTCCATCACCAGCACCTCCTGCAGGCTCATGTTGGCGCCGGCCTGCAGCTGCTTGTAGGTCACCTTCAGCGAAGTGGGGGACATCCTGGACAGTGTCTGTAGATGATGATGATGATGATTGAGGAGTTAGCAAGCTTTGGAATTCATACAGAGAAATTAATTCCAATCACAGGATGAGCCCTGGTGGGTTACCGATTGCTTATCTATTGATTAATCATGGGTTAGTGGCACAATAGGGAACAATGTGCCAACGGGGGATTAAAGCTGAAAATGCCTGCCAACAAGGAGCTTATGAAAAGTTTCATCCACTGTCCTCACTGACCTGACAGGGCCATCAAACGGCCTGAGTAAATCTTGTTTTCATAATGAAATGGAGTCACTCTGGTCGACTCAAATCTCACCAGGGACTTTTCTTAAACAAGTGGCTCTAAGACGGAGTGTAACCCTGTTAAGTACTTAGAAGCGAGATGACGACCACTCGCCGATGACTCATGTATGACCACACTGCAGGGGGATTTCACCGCGCTGCTGTCTCGGCTCCTCACACACCTCCGCTTGTTTCTTGGCAAAGGGAGAGCCGTCAGCCGCCAGGTTCTGCATGATTCCCTCCACGCTGCCGGAGCTGAAGAGCCTGAGGGAAGTCAAGGGTGAAAGACCTGAAAATTGACGGTGAGGGTTGCAGCATGACAACGAAAAAATAAAAAAATCCTGGGGGAATGTCACAGTTTTCTCACAGAAGTTTCGTATGAACTTTTTGGGGGGACTAACCTGTCGATATCTGCCACATGCTGCTCCAGCACAAACGGCTTCTCAGAGTCTATGCTGCTCTGTCAACAGGGCGCAAGCCAGGAATCAAACACACACATACTGTGAGCCTGATAGCGCTGAAGCATGTGTAAAAATAACAGTTTGATGCATACCTGTGTCTGGTAGAACTCGAGCACCCTGGAGACGTCCTCAGGAGAAGGAGACTTGAGTTCCACAAGCTCCTTCTCAAGATTGGAGATCTGGACAAAAGAGCGTGACGAGGAGCCTTGAGTCAACACAATAAACATTGAAGACACAGAGAGACGACAAACACTTTGTTGACTGAGTTAAGGACTCCTCTATTTTATGAAAACACTTTGAGAATCAAAGATTTAGAGGCGTAGAAGCCGGAGCTTTTTGGCAGCAGCAAGTACCAGGTTTAACAGGGGTAAAGCTTTCCAAAGAAACCATTCAATTTTTAACGTGCATACAATATGTGCCACTACGACAAATGCTGTTATGGATTTTATGGTCTTCGGGGTAGTTTAAATTCACCAGTGGAGGCACCATGAATAATTAAACCAGCGCTGGCTGCATGGTTGCTTGAATGCCCTCTTTCCAAGGTTGTGGACTCAAATGAACTCCACCTCCTGTGGTTGGGACCTTGCACCAGAGGCAAAGTCACAGCCGCGTAAACAGGAAAACCACGCAAGGCCACGGGACCACTTTGGCACCTTCAACTAACGTGGAGCTGTTTGGTGACTCAGAGTCCAGCTCCTCAGGACATTCCTGTGCTGTCCTGGTGATGATTCAAGTTATCTAAAGTAGTGCAGGCATGGTCCTCCGTTTCTTTTTTGAATTCGGTCTTTGTCTGGAGCCAGGGAGCACTGGAAATAAGCCCCGTTCTGGTTCTGACTGGTGTATTCACAAAATCAAGACTTGGGCCACCCACAAACAAAGGACAGGCGGCAAAACATTGAGCGACAAAGCCGACGTGGTACCCCAGTGAGCTCAGCACTGACCTTATTGGATTCCACAAAGTGCGTGGCGATGCCCGCTCTGTGCACATCTCGTCCTTTCAGCCTGAAACCTGTCATGGCCAGGAAAAGGCCCAGTTTGCCCTGTAGCCGGGGCAAAAAATAGCCTCCTCCAACGTCAGGGAACAGCCCTGTTTGGAGAAGAGAGGAAAGCATTGGGGCTCATTGAGACCACAGTGAATGGCCAGCAATCAAATGGAAAATAACATTTGCAAAATCTTGGTAATGTTTTGGATTCTGCACACTCTGATCCCAGCAGAATGTTTTGTGCTGTCCGATACAATCTGACTGGATTGTATTGGACATCGCAGGTGAACTGTGGAGTTCAGCAACAGACAACGGCATTTTTTGTGTGTGTGTGTGTGTGTGTGTTGGCAGTGGTTAAGATTAGATAGTCTGACCCCATTCAGGGATGAAAATGTAATATCACAAATGTGGACGATTACCAGTAGGATCTGTTAATCCCTCCTGCAGGAATGACCATGAATGAGTGTGGGTGTTTGACTAAAGGTGTGTGTGTGTGTGTGTGGTACGACACGTAATTACTCTCACACCAGGTCTTAGGTTATTACAAGACTAATAAAAATTTATGACAATTTTTATCTAATCCCTGTGCATCGTAAATTTGAGGATTTTTTTTACGTGTCCTTTCACGTCACCAACAAGTCAGGTTTTATCATGTGTATCGCAAAAGTCACAATATTATTCATGTAAACTCCTGCATCATCATGTCAGGTTTTAACATCGTTGTTCGCTTCAGAGTGACAAAAACTTATCTGGCCACAAATTTTGAATTTTTAATATAACGTTACATCCTTTCCAATATGGCACACAATATAATTGCAGTGTGATCAGGGAACATGAGAATCATATTTCATATTTCCTGCCTTCCTCCAAAAGTTTATAACTGGATAGTTTTTAGGAGACTCCTGACCATTTGGATTCATGTTTTTTTTTTTTTTGCTGATAATGATGAAGTTCTGCAACTTCAGTCCTGTCTTTTAGAAAAAAAGAGCACATAGCACAGGAAAAGACAGACAACGCCCCTGAAAGATAAACAGCTTATCTTTCGCCAACACGCAGTCATCTTCTAACCCCCAGAACATGACTGGATGATGAGATCCTCACGACAGACTTTGTTGAGACAGAATTCCCGAGAGTTCCACCTTTATGTAGAGAGGCACTTCCTCTTTATTTAAACATGAGCGCAATCAGCCACGGACCGCTGACAATGCTGCTTAATTGGATTTGCAGTAACTGTCTTGACCTGGCAGGGAAGGCTAAGCAACTTGCAAAGCGGGTGCACTGCCCTCGCAAATACGCACTTGTCAGTACATTATCATACTTTGGTCGGGCAAAAATAAGGGGAAGTGTAACTCAACAGCTTGAGCCTAAATTGTTCTGTCTGAGATGGAGCAGGGATGAGGTGAACAGAAAATACTGGCGGACTGGGAGGTGCCTTTGTTTGCGCATCCTCCTCTGCACCAGCTTCACTCGCAACAGAGACTGCGGAGGAAATTGGGACAGCAGGTCTGGAACAGAGGCCCCACAAACTGATCATCAATAATGCAACACAAGCATCTCCAAATCCATTATCCATCATTATGTGGTGAACATGCTCACTTTTTGCCCAGCAGGGTTTCACCGCTTGGCCACTATATGTATAAGACCTCGAGAGCAGTGTCTGTCGTTTCTAACAATTATTACAATTTGACTAGCTAGCCAAAAACTGCTGATTGGTCAAACGCAGCATGTGAGCCTCTAAATAGGCGAACGGCTCCACAGCAACACGCTGCACCTTTTTTGTTTGCCTGTGCTACTCTTTGAGAGGCACTACTTTTGTAGTGTGTGTGTGCCTGCTGCTCTTAGAGCCACTTAAAACTGCTTAGGAAGGAAGATTTCGTAATAGTTCACTCTAAAAAATAGACCAGACAATAGCGAAGGATAAAAACAGCCATTCTGGCCTGAAAAACGATGAAACCGTGTTTGTTCGTCGGCTCCAATAAAACCCAAACGCACTACTGCATGTATTTGCATAGATAAAAGTGTTTTGATGATGTGGAACAAAAATTCGCAGAGTAAGGAAAAGTATTTCCCACCCTAAAACTTTCCTGACTCGTTATTCAAGGGCACATGTGTCAAACTCAAGGCCCGGGGGCCAGATGCGGCCCGTTGCATCATTTCATGTGGCCCCCGACCGCTTGAGTGACTGTTTCTCCTTCATTTAACCATGCATTGACCCACAAACTACATCCCCCAAAATGCACCTGGATCATGTTTCTGGTATAGTGACGCAGCTGTGCACTTTTTAAAATGTCAGTTTGTCAAGAAACACCAATGCAGCCAAGTGGGGGAACCAGGTTGTTGACTTGTTGATTGACTGAGTCATTGATTGATTGATTGATTGATTGATTATCAACTGATGAGTATTGATTAAATCAGGTTTCTTTTCCTGATACAAGGAACTGCGATACAATAATAGCAAAGATCTGACATACTTTAAGATCGCAAATGGGATGTTTGTTAGTTGAATAAGTGAAAACAATTGTTTACTAGATATTTCTAAATAAATAGTTACATTTTACATTACATTACAATATAGTTCCTAAATGGTGGCCCCTTGAGGGCCACTGCCATGTTGAGGTGGCCCTCGGTGACGACAGAGTTTGACATTCCCGCTCAAGGGCCTCGAAAAACACACACCATTGTGCTGACATTCTGAGATTGAAGCAGCTGTGTGTGGGGATACACACCAAACAACACGGGTGTGGGAAGGCCGTCGCTCACTCACACACACGCTCACACACCACGGGGCTAAAGTACAACAACTTCCCTGACGCAAAACGTTGGGCTGGTTGTGAGAGATCAGAGTTAATCTCCTCTCTGCCTCGGGAAGGAACCATCTGTCCACCAGATTCAATTAGCTGAGCGGCAAACCGCTGCTTCTTCCTGGGCCAAGGGGTCGTTATCCTCTACTAACTGGTTCACATGTCATAACGGGGCACATTAGTGGGTCATTTTAGCAGATGCACATTAACACTGATGCACATTTAAAAAATGGACCTTAATTTTTCTCTTTTGAGAGATTAATCAAGGTCCAATCGTTCTCTTTTGAGCTGAGGATTCCAGTGCACCTTCTTCAGCCCTCCCTCAAATAAACCACTTTTTCTGCTCTTCCGTCTTTAGTCGACGTCTCTTACCAATGGCCGTCTCCGGCATGGCAAACAGCGTCTTCTCTGTGGCCACTCGAAAGCGTCCGTGCACAGAAAGGCCGACACCCTGCAGGCAGGAGGAGGTCAGAGAATCAATCACTAGTGACGGAAATGCCGAGTTCAATAAAGTTAAGCGGCCTTTCGCCTGTGTGTGTCAAAGTGTGAGCGTGCGTGTGTGTGTGTGCACAGCCTGGCGGGTGGCTAACGAGAGGTCTAGGTTGCATGACATCTCCAGCACTGCGATTGATGTGTATGTATGGGGGGGAAAAAAAATCACCTGCTTGTGATTGACAGAATGAGTGTGTTGCCATAGAAACATTGTCCGCAGGTAAATACGCAATGCAGGAAAACATCTGAAGCTGAAGTCTATCACGCAAACGTGCATGCACGTATTTCAGAATATTCCTCAGTGTTCTATATTTTGTCGTCATACTGAAGGCTTTTTTTTTTCTTTTTTCTTTTTTTTTATAAATCTTGGAACACTAACAGAACAACACCTTGTTTTGATCACAAATTGCTCGCCAAAATGCCACAGGCCACATGTGTCTGTCCGTCTGCTTGTTACTCTGACAGGCACCTGGAGTAGATCAAAACGGCATTTTCCCAATCAGAATCAATATTGCATCTAAATATTTTGACTAATTCATATTAAGCAAACGACACAGGTCATACTGTTGTATCCAGGCCACGTTAATCACTTATCACGGGTTCAGCTGGATTGAGTTTTGAAGTGAGACTTAAATGAAAGGAGGGCCGGATCTGTAAAAGCCCTCGGATCAAATCAGTTTCAACCAAAGTGGGGCGAGACAACAGTGAGACAATCAGCGGTGGCCGTGCTGACAGCAGCTCTGCCGGCTCCCTGCCAAAATGACCGCGGA